>JAHWXV010253317.1:0-10319 GCA_024586415.1 Phrixothrix hirtus | reverse complement strand
ACGTGTATTTCCACTAAAATTTTGACATCGAAAATTTTGGACGAAAACAATACTTTCTCTATTCTATATTTCATATAGGTAAGAGAAAGTAAAAAGTATCATAATTATACGGTGTGCGTTTAGTAAATTTAAATCTGATCCATTAATTTTAGTATTCAAAGAAAAGTTATAAGGTATTTGTTTCGTTGTAAATTTAAAACTTGTATAACGACCTAAAATTCTGTTGGTATAATTATTAATAATATACAGGGCGGTCAATCCTAGCCAATCGCATCCCAAACTTTGGGTACAACTACAAATTAAACTAAAGATTCTTATCAACGATTCACATCAATTTTAACATACAGGGTGCATCAAAAGTATCATTGAATTTTCTAGTTAAAAATAGTTCTGCATCAATAAAGTACAAAAGGAGGCCTGACTTCCAATTATATAATAAAGTTAGCACTCCACAATATACAGGAGCACCTTGAATATAGCATATCTTCTCTTTCAGTTGAAGCCGTTATCTGCAGTACCATTAGAGTGCCTATCTCCACTCCAAAGGTAGGGCTTAATGTCTCGACATGCAGGGTGTTTCTCTGAACATTACCTAGTAGCAGTATTGACTTAAGAACAGTGGCGCTCACCTTATGCCTATTTTGTCTTGACCTAACGGTGTTTAGCCTCGCAAGTACCGATGAACCCGGCCTCGCTCCACTGTAGCTTTGCCGGCCGTGGTTAAACACGCGTGATTTTATTTGCCGCATGCGTTATTTCCAGTTTAGCCTGTGACAAAGGATATCGTTCACAATGTGGCGAACAGGATCATGAGTCGATTTCAAAACTACAGCGATTTTATCAAAGATAATACGACGGTTTTCTTTTACCAAGGTTTCATCTACTGAAATTGACTCAGGGGTCACAATACAATTTGCTTATCCATATCCATATTGTAGCTTCATTCTACGATAAATATCATTGTGCAAGAAATGAGTAGCTGAACGCTGGTTCTATCTAGTACAGTGCTCTAGTGGAGTTGCCATTTTTAAAATATCACTATGACAACACTTTTAATTGTTCCTAGATTTCAAAAATAATTTTTCTACCAACTGGTAAGACAAGGTATCTGCCCGATGTAAGTTTTAGATCACTTGCGTCGTAATTGCAAGCGTTGCTCTTCTAAATGCCGTTAGCGAAATCGGTTTTTAAAGTCGGGTGCTGGCCAATCTTTGAACATCCTGTATAATTTTATCCCTGAAGTAAAAATCAAACTGGCGGTGGTGTAAATGAGATACAAACGAATTATGATACTTGATTTTTCAAAAGTTAGTTGTTAGGTTGCTGTACATAAATGGGATGACCTAAAAGATAAATTGAAATTAAATTTAGAAAATATGTATTTAGTTGTGATATTTTTGCGTGGTTAGTTTATAAAAGGAATTTGCATATATGTGTAACGAGCCGCAATTATGGTTTAAGAGGGTCGCAGTTCGGCTACTCTTGCTATAGAATGAGAAATGCTAAACTGCTGTACATTCACTAAATAATTCTGTATGCTTAATATTTAAAAGATAATTATAATGTTTACTAAAACAAATGTTGGTTTTATTACAAGGCTGGTAAAGCCACTAATGCTAGAGATTGAAAAGGGTTGCGTACAGCATTGAGATCAAAGCAATGACTTTTACTCTATTTTTGCACAAATCGATGCAGGACATTGTCTCTTATATAAACCGTGTTCTATATCGAACGCTTTTTATCTGGCAAAACATCAAGAATATTAAAGTGTTGTTGATTGCGATGATATAGAATTTCATAATTCATGTTTTGGTATTCGCCAAAGTTTGTGCGAACACATCTTTGTTTATAATTTCTAATTTAGCCAAGTAATCTTCAACTGAATTGCTGCTGTTCTAGATAAGTTGGTTCAGCATATGGGGCAAACTATAAGCGCAAAGTATAATTGCAAACGTTATTTCCTGAAAAGTCACTGTTGAATAGGAGTTACTTCGTGAATCTAGAAGCTCAGATCTTTACATGGAGTTCTCCAGGGAACGTGTACTTGCTCTTGTGTAACTTGCACGTGCTTATTTCATTAGACTCTGTTCGTTGAACGTTCATTATCTAACATCGAATAGCTTCTTAATTGAACTTTTTTATTTTAGTTAATTTTAAAAGTTTTTTTATTAGAGATTTTATTAAATTTTCTAACAAGCTTCCCTGTGGGACTAGTTCCTTGTTATATATTTCATTAATTACTACCTCTACTGTTGTCTCTTACATTTGGAATTGTATGTACGTGAATTGCAAAATGTATGACTATTCCACCAGAAAATGAAGTTAAATGGCAATGTTACCGCACGCAATACTCATCAATATTATTCATAAAAAAATTAATTGAAAAGCGCCAGGACATAGTAAAAGCTTCGCAATACAAGGGCACCAGATATACTTTTGTACGCGTTTATTATATTTTCCAATAATCGATACTAGTGTAATTAATGGGTAAAAGATTTATAATTGTACCAAATATGCAGGTGCCGCTGTTCTTAAAGAAACCTGGCAGCCTTTTCGTAGGAGCAATGAATTTCAGTAAAGTTGCAAGTCATGACATTAAACGTGCAAGATTTATGTAAAGCAGCATTTGACTAACTGACAATGATGATGGATTGATTATTCAAGTCACAGTTAACACGCCAGCAAAATTTTGAAGTTCTTTCTTTCTCAGTAATTGAACAATATTGTTCCAATTACGTTAACTTTTTAGAATTAGATGCTTTAGTCTTCCCTTTATTACTATGTAGAATAGCTAGTTGGATTTTCTTTGTTTCGATTTCCAGGGAAAACTAGGGATCGATCAATTGTCGAAATTAAAGTTTTTCATCAAATAATTCTAAATATATTGAAATATTTAACCAATAAATATTACAACATTACAAGCATAAGTATCAATAATTTTCTGCTTTTGCATAAGTTAACTTTTTATTTAAGTAACTAGGTTAACTTAACTATAATAAAATAGTACTCTATCAAGTTTTTGAGCAGAAAGCTTTTAAAAAGCACATAATTATGGAATAACTAATCGTTCACAATTAATAGGTAGTTTCATTGAAAAATCTATAATCGGTTAGTTCAATGTAAATTGAAATTACCCTTTGACGCACAATAAAAGCTTTCAGTAATTGGTTTTATGTAATCATTGCATACGTGTTTAATTTATGATCAAGTGATGCTAACCTCTTTTCTTATAAGATTAGTAACCATAAACAAGGTTGCCGAAAAATTAAAAAAGGATATACGAAAGTTTTCGGTATTGCAAATAAATCTTGATGGAAATTTTTTAAATGAGCAATATTATAAGACATGCTAAAATGTTTATGGTTTCGATATAATTTTCTTTTATCATAAACTCCAAGAAAGAAAATCCATTGTGTCAAATTCGGTTTTATTAGGGTAAAAAACTGAGTGTATGAAAATAAATATTTTCGGTAAATAGTCTTTTAGGCCATGTCGCAAAGTTACTATTAATAACCATTACAATTAATTAAATTTAAATAATTAATTAACAAACCGATTTACAAGTAAAAATTAATGTGGAAAAATCAGTATTAAAATTAGATGGGCAAATAGATTTCAAACCTTTTCTTAAATCTAGCTGGTACGAGGTACAAATTTAATCTGGGATTTGCTGTTAATTTTTATATAAATAAAATTTACATAAAACAACTTTTGCTACTTTTCGACATACTCCAAGTACTTCGCTATCTACTTGGGAGCTTCATAATCCATGTCTGTGAAGTTAGCGCCCCGATGATAGGACTCAATAGTTCTGATAAGAGTTTTGGTATATTTTAACTTAGAACAGAAGTACTTTCTAGTATTTAAAAAAAGTTCCGGTCATTTGCTATAAAAAAAATGAGTTTAAAATTTGGGGTGATAACTTCGCACCCAACATTTAAATACAATAGTTCTGAAATAAGTCACCTGTAACGGTACATGTAATAAGGAGTACTTTATATTTTTTGAAAGAGTTCTGATGTTAATAACAAAAAAAAGTTAGCAAAACTTAAATTCCTGTCATTCAAAACGTAAAAAATTGAACGTTCCATTAGTTCTAGTGGAAGTTCTAGCTCTAAAACCAGAAAACACGTAAATGATTCCAATAAAATTTTCCTCTAAAATCAACAGTAAAAAAGTTACATAAACTTTTAAAGTTTACAAAAATCTGACGATGACCTAAAAACATTGAAAAATTGAAAGCTCCAGTAGTTCTGATCAGAGTTGTGGATCTAAAACGAAGAGATCTCCAACTTGTTTTATAAAATTTTTTCATAAGTCCAGAGAAAAAAGTTATATTAAGCAAAGTTTAACGAAGTCAACAAAAATTTGAAAATTGAAAGTTCCAATAGTTCTGATGGGAGTTCTGAATCTAAAACGACAAGATCTACAACTTTTTGTTATAAAATTTTTCCATAAAGTCCATAGAAAGAAGTTATGCTAAGCAAAAGTTTGACAATGTCCGCAAAACGTTGAAAATTGATATTTCCACTAGTTCTGATCAGAGTTCTGGATCTAAAATAACAAGCTCTACAACTATTTGTTATACATTTTTTTTGTAAAGTCAATAACCAAAATCATATTAAGCAATGTTTGACGAAGTCTGCAAAAAGTCTAAAGTTGAAAGTTCCAGTAATTCTGATCAAAGTTCTGGATCTACAGCTTTTTGTTATGAAATTTTTCCATAAAACTGTCGATGTCGAAATTGTAGTCTAAACATACCTTTACGAGTCCCCTGAGTACAAAAATCACGGTTTTGGACATCGGTCGATTTGTTGTATGTGCCTGGGTCCGTGCGTGCATGCGAGTATACGTACGTGCGTGTATGTGTGGGATCTTACTTACTGGATCTTTCAATTTCCAACATTTTGCAGATTGATCAAACCTTCTCGTAATATAGCTTTTGTTCTGTTGACATTACTGGAAAATTTTATGACAAAAAGGTGTAGATCTCGTTTTCTAGATTAAAAACTGTGATTAGAACTACTGGAACTTTCATTTTCAACTTTTTGCAGACTTTGTTAAACTTTTGCTTAATATAACTTTTTTCTATAGACTTTATGGAAAAATTTTATAACGAAAAGTTGTAGATCTCGTCGTTTTAGATTCAGAACTCTGATTAGAGCTAGTAAAACGTTGTCAAACTTTGCTTAATATAGCTTTTTTCTATGGACCTATAGAAAAGTTTGATAAAAAAAGTTTTAGATCTCTTCGTTTTAGATCCAAAACAACTACAATTTTCAATTTTCAACTTTTTGCGGACTTTATCAAACTTTTGCTTAATATAACTTTTTTCTATAGACTTACGGAAAAATTTGATAAAAAAGTTTATAGACTTCTTCGTTTTAGATCCAGAACTCTGATCAGAACTATCGGAACTTTCAATTTTTCAATGTTTTAAGTCATCTTCAGATTTTTGTAATGTTTAAAAGTTAACCTAACTTTCTTTCTGTTGATTTTATGGAAAAACTTCATCTAAAACAATTATAGACTCCATTGTCCTCTATCCAGAATTTCGACCATAACTACTGCAACTTTCACTTTTCAACGTTCTGCGGACTTTGTCAAACTTTTGCTTAATATAACTTTTTTTCTGTGGACTTTATGGAAAAATTTTATAACAAACAGTCCTTTTAGATCCAGAACTCTGATCAGAATTAGTGGAACTATCAATTTTCAAATTTTTGCAGACTGTCAAACTTTGCTTAATATAACTTTTTTCTATGAACTTATGGAAAAATTATATAAAAAAAGATATAGATCTCTTCGTTTTAGATGCAGAACTCGGATCAGAGCTACTGGAACTTTCAATTTTTCAATGTTTTAGGTCATCGACAGATTTTTGCAAAATTTAAAAGTTAACCTAACTTTCTTTCTGTTGCCTTTACGGAAAAACTTCATCTAAAACAATTATAAATTCCATTGACCTCTATCCAAAATTCAGACCAGATCTACTGGAATTTTTAATTTTCAACTTTTTGTAGATTTTGTCAAAGTTTTGCTTAATACAACTTTTTTCTATTAACTTTAAGGAAAAATTTTATAACAAAACGTTGTAAATCTCGTCGTTTTAGATCCAGAACTCTGATTAGAACTACTGGAACTTTCAAGTTTTCATTTCATGTAGCTTTGTCTCTGTTGATTTTAGAGGACAATTTTATTGCAATTATTTGCGTGTGGTTTTAGATTTAGAACTTCCACTAGAACTAATGGTACTTTCCCAATTTTTTACGTTTTGAATGACAGGAATTTAAGTTTCGCTAATTTTTTTAAGTTAGTAACATCATAACTCTCTCAAAAAGTATAAAGTACTCCTTGTTACAACTACCGTTACGGGTGACTTATTTCAGAACTATTGTATTTGAATGTTGGGGTGCGGTGCGAAGTTAGATTCCCAAATCTTAAACTCATTTGTTTTATAGTAAATGGCCGGAACTTTTTTTAAATACTAGAAGGTACTTCTGTTCTAAATTAAGATATACCAGGGCGTTTATCAGAACTATTGAATACTAGCATTAGGATGTTAACTTCGAAGACATTCATAATCCCTACTTTATAGATTGCTTTGGCGCTCGCGGAGATAATTTTGCTCTAAATTCTTAATATCATTGTTCTCAAATTTGTTCCCTCTCAATGCTTTTTAAAGGTTCAAACAAATGGAAATCGCATGGATATAAATAGGGACTAGAGAGAATATGGGAAAATACTTTAGCCATTTAAGCAGTACGAGGATGAGCATTATTGTGAGAGTGTGACACTTCTGTACGAAAAGCACGTTTAGCTTTTTCAGACAATAGTTGACAATAATAGACGAATTTACGTTTCGACGATGTTTCAAAGAATCGATAAACAAGACACCTTATGCATCCCAAGCACGTGGTCGCCATAATCTTACCAGCTGAAAGAATAACTCTCGCTTTTTTGTGAGCTGGCGATGTGTTATGCCTCCATTTCTAACTTGACCGCTTGCTTTTTGGTACTAAATGATGAACCCAAGCTTTATCACAGAAATGCCCCCTCTTCTGGTTTAAAGCGCCTTAGAAATGCTGCTGCAACTTGAACTCTTTTCTGTTTTTGCTCTAAAGAGAGCGGTCTTTTAATTGGTCCATTTAATCTAAATCAAGATTGAGCAACCTTATCGACTAAAGAAACACTATCGATTCGTTTAGTGGTTAACCTCACGCTGTAACGGCCCCTTTGCAACTTGTATCTATACGCAAAGCCTCAGATAGCTTCAAATCGGAAATTAGGCCCAGGTTCATTAATCTAAAAGAAATTATGATACACAAGAAACTAGAGATTATGTTCAGAACTCTGGCTAGTTCTAAATTAGGTTACGATTACTTATGTAGCTTTATCTCGGTGCATCGTATGTATACCTTCATTTCGCATTCTCTTTCTGATTTAATTTATCGCCAACTTTTATAAGCTTTTATTTATATACTTTTACTGTCCAAACTGTACATATGAGGTTGTTATATGATGTACGCCGTTTTATTTTGATTTATCATGTATGTTTGTATTTTATATTTGTTGTGAAAGCTTATTTATTATACCTTATTAACTGCGTGTTATTATCGGAGAATTTATTTCAATGCCATCTATTTATACAATTAACTCACTTAAATCGTAGGTTGTTTTATTATTTGAATAATTGGTTCGATTATAAGACTGTAACGGCATTAATTTTATTTATTAAATGCCAATTTTAAATCTACTGTATACACCTATTATTTATCCTAGTTACAATCCTGATGTTATTTACAAATATACAAGTCAGCCCTGCCCTACTCATTCAAAGGGCACAGTTAATGGAATTCGTACTATCCCACTATAGAGGGAGCAGGTTTGTTTTACCAACAGATCGATGTTATCGACAGTTGTTTTATAACGGCACTTTAAAATGTCAGCCTTATGTTTGTTTATTCAGTTTAAAACTGTTTATTCTTATTTAATAAACAGCCTATTTAAATTAGCCCTTGTCGTCGCAAGTGGTATATTATTTTAAATACTAATAGAAGGATTCGGATATACGCTACAATAACTGTCAACATACAGTATATGAGAAAAAACATCCCTATAAGGTTGTAGGAATGACCAAACAACGTTGTCTATTGTAAGAACTGATATATCAATTTTCAATCCAATTCTAATTTATTCCCTAGCTTAAAGTTAAATCTTGTAAACAAGCACGCGCTGAAACACTAAGTTGTAAAATGTACTTCAAAGCATTCTATTTTACTACACGTTGGGTGTTAAATTTCACAAAACCAAAACTTAGTTAAACTTTTAAGTTTAACGAATGAATCTATTCTGTATATTTTGTTGGCAAAATGCAAACCCTGGTAATTTTGAATAATCCGCTTTTTTTGCAAAACTAGTAATTTTGCAAAGTACCGGGTTATTATGGAGTACTTGCATTGTTTTGCAATATTACTAAGATAAAAAAGTAGTTTTGAAAACCCTCCAACCACATTCGTATTATTAAATAAGAATTGATACTTATGCAATCTTACCATACAATTTTAGTATTTTGCAAAAATTCTAACACGCATTAATACGATTGAAGATAGTCAAGTAATTCGTATGAGATTTACTTGCCGAACTGATACGAATCGCTTACAAACAAGTTAGACCAGGCACGTTTTAACGTTATTAGTTTAAGTTAGTAAAAATATTTAGTGTTGGTGATTCTTTTATAATTACGATGAGTGAAAATAGCATCGATAATAAATGTGAAAATGAAAATTCAGTACAAAATGAATTCAAAGCAAAGATAACTGAAATGTATGAAACAAACTTTTCTCGAATAAGCAACGAATTGTAGAAGAATTTATGTCGCCCTCATCTCTTAATGTGAGAAGAAATTCTACCCCATTACAACTATGGCAAGAAATGCAATGTTATGGAATTCGGTAGTAAGAAAATATTGATTTTTAAACGAAAATCTCATTCCAATCCCATCGTTTCAAATTGGGGCCTCCAAAAAGTATTTCAATATTCTTCGTGAAGTTCACCGGTTTACACGCAGGGCGTGACAAGATGGTTTATAGTATTAAAAATAAGTCTATGGTTCCGCTCCCAAGGATCCCTACCTATCTAAAATTGTGTCCTGTATGTGTAAACAAAAAATATTTTCCTAAAAGTGGTATCGTTGTACGTCCCGTAGTATCGACTGATTTTAACAGGTGAGGTCAAGTTGATCTCATATATTTACAATCAGCACCAGACAAGGAATATAAATGGCTGATAAATTATCAGGACCATGTCACCAAATTTTGCTATTTTCACCCATTATCTATGAAACGTGCAGCAGAAGTAGGCACAGAAGTTTAAAAAATTTTGTGCAAGTTGAATGACCTCTGTATTTCAGAACGATAATGGGCGTGTATGTACGGAAGTTGTAATTAAAGAACCAATGGATATGCGACCTTGATGTAAGATTATTATTGGCAGTCTGCGCCAGCCAGCAAGTCAAGGTAGCATCGAACGTTATAATCAAGACGTTGAGAACATTTTAATATCCTGGATGACCGATAAAAGTTCAAAAAACTGGTCTATCGGGTGTTACTATGTTCAATGGCAAAAAATTCATCAATCATCGTACAATAAAACGCTCGTAAAGTCACGCCATATTTGGAACAAAATCTAAGATCGGCCTGAAGTCTACACATCTTTCAGCCGAATTGCTCAATAAAATAGAAACCGAAGAAGAGTTAGAGAACTTGCTAAATCGTGAAAATTATGATGGTTCTGAAACAAATAAATATTCTGAAGTTCTTCAGCCTGTTGACGTTTCAGACGACCAGAAAGACAGCACAGAAACCAGAAAAACTCTTGAAACTATTGAGAAGACAACATATACTAACGATTATGTGCGTTGTATCCGCAGCAAGGACGCAGGTTTAGTCTATACTTGTTGGAAATGCTATCAATCTGCTCTTGTAATATGTGGAAAAACTATCGAAGAGAAAAACGGGTCCTAATCATTTATAATTTGCAAAGTGTGCCGTCAAGAATCTATTATTACAACAGAAAGAGATGGCAGTTAAAAATTTGAAAATAGCGGCAGAACAAATGAAAAATACATCGTCTAAAAATTTTAAAAGTATTCAAGTTGGTGATACAGTACTGGTTGAAGCGCCTAAAGTTGACCTTGGAGCTTTAGATGATAAAAATATGTCACAAGACGAAATCCCAATAACGCATGTGGCAGAAACACCAGTGTTTTAGCAATGGCCGGCAAAGCTACAGTGGAGCGAGGCGTGGTTCTCCTATAC
>JAHWXV010253282.1:0-21770 GCA_024586415.1 Phrixothrix hirtus | reverse complement strand
AATTTTAAGAATATCTGTTACAAAATCACCGTTTTTAAATAAAGTAATAAAAGGAATTTTTTTTATTATTTATTCATCAACGTAAAAACAAAACTCGCGTCTGTCTGAAACTGTTATGTATAACTTCTGTTCTGTCAGATTAATATCAATTTGAAAGTTTGAGCATGTTCTTTAGTGCAACATGTAAATGATTTCAATCATATAATCGGTTGTTTGGAGGTCAAAATTTCTGCAAAAGAGGATAACTACTATAAAAAAATTTTTGGAAAAACTAGAAATAGTAAAACCATAAAGCGCAAAACAGATGTTCAAAATTTAAGTAATATTTACATAAACTTAATGGATTTAACTGACAAGATAGAAACAGAAATCAACTAATTGGAATGTTGATGCAAGTGCAAATTTGTGCGTGTGAGAATTGGATTGCTGATATAAGCTTTAAATTGAATTGCTCATTTGTCCGTTAATTCTAACATAAATTCTATAAGATTTCTTGCTAAAAACTATTTTAATTTCTAATATTACTCCTTTTAACCGACTAATAATTCCTTGCGTTTGAGTGAGGTTCTCGATTTGTTTCAATGAATCATTAAGTTCCGCGACTTCTATGATTGGCACTAATCTCGGTGTTTCGTCCGCGTAATTTTTTTGATAGCTGACTAATGCAACCGGATATTGAGGTCTGTCTTTATATGGCTTTTAAATGTTTGCATAGAAAATAGATTGTGTTGTTTCTTGCCGATTTTGTCGATTATTTTGTACGGGTTTGTCCAGTAGCATTCCAACTTATTTTCTCGCGAAGGCCGGAAAGCTAGTACATGCTGTCGAACTTCCAATGGTCGTGGCTTAGCTTTTAGATTGTAGTATGTAGTAAGTACTGCAACACTATATGTTTTTAGTTATATTGCGTTTCCACTAACGCTTTATGTGCCATGTTTACATATTGCATTACTAAATCCACTAAATTAACGTCAACATCAATTGGCAAAAGCATTCGATTGATTTTGAGCAGATGGTTTCTGTTCATCGGTTTATCATATATGCTTCTGCAATTGCTAGTGTATATTTCTTTTCTCGATTGCTCGCTTTCAATGGTTAGGTTACGTCAATTATTAATTAAGATCAAGGCTCTTGAAAATGTTGCACCTTTATCAATTTTTCTTTATAATTGCCTCTTGCTCGGTCTAATTCTTGGCACTGGGGGCATGTGTTACAACAATCTTTGGCCATCTTTGGTAGCTTCGACCACCAATAGTGCGCGAAGATATTATGTGTGCACTTTTGTGCTTGTTGATGTGCGATGCTATGGAATTGGTCCAACATGTTTACTTTAATGGATTCTGGAACTCCAATTTTAGGTTTTCCGATTTTAATTACTTTCGTTTCACATATTCACACTAGCAATCCCTTGTTTCCATGAAATTTCTAGGCTTGTCGTTTTTCGTTTCAAACAAATACGCGATTTTCGCCTCCATCTTCTGTTCCTCAATCAAATTTTTGCGAGCTATGTCATTTAAAAAGTTTGATTTTTAATATCTTTAACGTAGGCGGGTTTGTTTTGCTTTACCGTTTTATCTATTTCTTTAGGACCAATAACATCGTCAGAACTTTGTGTAATTTTACTCTCATTTCTGGAATTTACTAGTATCTTTACCTAGTGACTCGGGTCTTTTTCTTTTGTTTCAGGTAGATTCTGTTACTTTTATGCTTGATAACGAATTACAACGTTAAAAGAATTTGTATCACCTTTTATAATTAGACCTAGAATTAAAGCATTTGGTAGCTATGCAGATACTCCCACTTCGGGACGACTTCTATATTTTTCGTTTTAGCGTATATTTTTGTTTTCACATCTAAGCTAAGTATCTGCCTTACATAGATTTTCTTACGGATAATTTGATGTGGTTTTACGTGTTCGAATTATAATTAAACTGCAGCATATTTCCTTGCTATAAAGAGCTGTTACTTGTTCTTTGTTGGTTATTGCTTTCAATTCTGTAACACTTTGGCTAAGTTTTACGCAAAATTGTTTAAATGGAGTGGTTTTTTGTGCACAGCGAAACCATCTATGTCTTGTATCCCCACAGGTTGTACAGTGCTTGGAATGATGCCTGTATTTGCGTTTATTATTCGATGTATTTTGCTCTAAACTGAATTTTAGTGGTTTAGCGGTTATTCACCTTTTTTCCCGTTTTTCTTGAAGATTTTCCTCTTTGATGATAGAGGTTTTGTTTTTTTTTCGTCGTAAATCGACTTTTGAATATCGGCATATTGCTACGTCGAATTTCTTGTGGCAACTAGATCTATTAGTTTATGATCTATAATGTAATCTTTTAGAGCTTTTGGTAACTTGCTATGAAATTGTTCCAGCAAAATTGCTTTAAGGCTTGAAAATTTTTTACGGCCTTTGTCATTTCTGTTCCTTTGGTTACATTAGTGGAAACTTTAATGACGATGCCTTTATAAAATACTTGTTCCTCTTTACGCACGGCTCTGAATTTTTTTCTGTAGTACTCTGGAGCTAGAAAATACACGTCTGGTATGGCACCTTTTGCTTTAGCATATTCTGTTATGTTGTCATCTCGAAGTCTAGCATAAGCATCCCAATACTCCTTTACTGAGTATTTTGGCGATTAAATAACCTCATTTTTCTACCGTTATTGAATTTGTTCGGAATACTTTTTCTACGTAGTCAAAGTACGCATCTATTGTTTGCTCGTTATCTTGTAGCGCCTTTAATAATGACGTAAACTCGCACCTAGGATTCTAAAATTTTATTTTCGTTCGAGTTTTCACGGTCACTACTATTTCTCACGATTTGGCGATTTAATTGTGCCATGCGGTATTCGTTCTTAATCTCGCTGCTCGCGCTCCCGTTCTTGGTCTCGTTCTTGCTTTTCGTGTTCCAGTTCTCGTTTTTGATGTTCACATTCGAGCATATTTAACTTTTACGCGTCGCTATGTTCTCTAAATCTCCTGTTTTGCATAGGGATTCTAGAGTAGGAAACCTTTTACTTTCGTAAATCATTATGTATTTACTTGAGAGTTTGTTTTACACTAAAATTTAATTTTACTAACATTTTATTTGAATATTTTATCGTGTCTTGGCTACTAGTGTTGGATTACTTTACCTCACACCTCTGACACCACTATTTATTGGTCGCAACTTCATAATTGGATTATTGTAAAGTAGTTATTTATTTGTTTAGGGTCAACGGCCAACTAATATCGTTTGGAGTAGCTCTAACGTGCAGCTTAAACGATACGTATAACGAATTCATTTGTATACATTTTGCCCGCTGCGTTTATTTTTGAAATCAGGCTTTCTGTTTTTCTCAAATAAACACAAAATGTACGTTTAAAACTTATTAATTAAGTAGGAGTTAAAATTGGTACCAATAGTATGTACTGCATAACACAAAAAAACAAGAAAGTAATAAAAAAGTAATAAAATAAGTAATTAGATTAATAACATAAATGATATTGAAAGTATTTAACTTACGGTCTAGAGGTTATCAACTTACAGGAACGAAATTTTGTAGAAAATAAAATATTTGTAGCTTGAAGATTGTTTTAATACTTAAGGGTTTACATACATTGTCTGACTTAATGTGTTAAGCTGCAGTTCACCTGAGACTTAAATAAAAGAATTTCTGAATGAATTCTTGAGATGTACACATTTATTTAGAATTAAGTTAAATTTCTTAAATATGTAATTGAATGTCTTTTGATATTTCGCGTTCCGTATCCCTACCGAATTTGAGTTAATTTATTTATTTTCAAACAACCTTTCTATTGTAGTAGCAGATCTTTGGTATTCAATTCCCACATTCTATTTATTTCACAAGCTGATTCTTATGGAAATTAATTTCTTAAATCTAAAGCGAAATTTTTCTCGCTACGTTCGTACGGGTGACAAATAAATTATAATTTGTCTTTTCTCTAAATTGCTTTGACGACGACCTGTCACCGGATATTTTTCCTGAATTATCTTTGTTAGTGAATAATTACACCTTAACTTTGAGACACTTCATCGGTTTTGGGTAAAAAGGATGTAATGTACCTTTATCTGGCATCCATTTTGGTTTGAAATAAATAATTGGGTAATTATCAAACACAAACTCGATGCTAAGTTCAGGTAAAGACCCATTAATTGTATGTAATTTAAATTATTTTTACTAATTCATAATTGGAACATCCTGTATATATTTTATTTAAGCATTTCATATTTAATTTCGGACATTTTTCCGTTTGCTAATATTAAGTTTTTATAATTAATCCTGTATTCGTATTTATATTAAATAAGGTACGTAAATAATCGAGGAGTTCATGATCGTTGACTTACACTAGACAAAACATAGTTAAGCAAGTCAAGGAATGCGACCTTACAAGCAAAACATGGGAGTGCGTCCTTACAAATTAGATAGCGCATACCATGTTA
This sequence comes from Phrixothrix hirtus, assembly GCA_024586415.1. Classification (NCBI taxonomy): domain Eukaryota; kingdom Metazoa; phylum Arthropoda; class Insecta; order Coleoptera; family Phengodidae; genus Phrixothrix; species Phrixothrix hirtus. Next base: position 17,329 of record JAHWXV010253282.1, on the reverse strand, counting down.
AACTTTTATGGAAAATTTTATACTTTGTTAATTAGAATAATCACTTTACCGTAGTTAACTCACGATTGAATTATTTAATCTTAAGTATGTATTTATTATTACTTTGTTGAGTAAAATTGTGAACGAATTAATCCGAATGGTTTAGCTGTTAATAACATATTAGTAATTAGTTTTGTATAGGAGAAACATTATCAAAATAAATTGTTACTGCTCCTAGAATATAAAAATAGCGCATCTAATAGTGTAATCATTATTAATCAGATGAGCTCCGTAAGCCAGAAAAGTTTGCTTCTAATTGCATTCTTTGATAACGAGTTTACTATAAAAGCCGCTACGTTAGGCTATTTAAAACAGAGTTGATTCTATCTTCAGAGAGAAAGGTCGCTCCTTGAGATCAGTGTTTCTGACTTCCTAGAGCACAGAAACACTAAAACTACGAAAGGGTACAATATTGTAAACCACCTCCTAAATAGCGAGGTGTTTTATCTCTATTCTACCGACTTTAAATTCACGAATTTAGAGTAGCTTGGTATACTTTTCGAATATAAATATTAACAATAAACTGAGAGAAGTGCAAACATAGGCCGTAATTTTCTAAATTGAATAGAAAATAGCGCTCCTTTGCAGAAGACGTAGTACGACTAGAATCGCGAAGTCTGTTGTCGTGTACTTCACTTTATTTCAAATTAAACAATTTTAAATTGTTTGACAAAAGGGTTAATAGTTCTGCAACTTACCGTGTTGTTGAAAAGCACTGCGGTTTATTCCTTCCTTCTACGGCACAGCGATCCAGCCCTAGCTCGGGTCTTAAAGCAAACCTTCACTAAATTTCATTTACCTGATGCACCAAAGAAACGGTGAAAACTGCATAAATAATTGCACTGCGAACACACAAAAAAACTTCGCCATTTTGATATACTACCCATAAATCTTTGCGATCGATCAACATTTCAACGAAAGCGCACTTAAGCGCCCTCTCGTATCACCGATACAAATAGAAGCAACCGCTAACTAATGTAAATAGGTTTCAATCTAGAATTAAATTCAAATTGTAATTAGCAACCCTTATTAATTAAAAATAAATGTTATACTAATTTAAGACTTCTTATTTAAAAGTATAAAAATACCTCCAGGTATTAAAGCAGTGCACTGCAAGTATAGTTCAATTATAAAATAAAAATGAAGGTAAAATCTGAATAAAAATTAATTATTTAAAATATACAGTTCCGAACATATATAAATTTCAAAACATAGTTTGCAACCAAGGTTAACTAAATAAAATACGTTAAATGGTATCACAAAACTAAACATACATAAAGTATAACAATTTATCGAGCTCGATAAATACAGAATACTGGTAAAAAGCTTATAAATAATAAATTAACAGGTTTTAATTAAACTAGTTAGAACAAAGTCATGACTAAAATGTACATATATAGAGTGTAGCAAAACCGAAACTACAAATAATATTAATCTAGAACCTCTAACAAATCTCAGTTCACACTGAGAAAAAACCGTATAAATAATTTTAACCTGTATATATTAAGATTGGTTTTAGAGGACGACTTTACATCTAAAAAACTGTCGTGGACCTTTTCTTCGTCTACAATAGAGCTATCCCGCGGTATACATGTTTCAGTGTTTGAACTAAGTCCCAAAATTTATTACAATCAAGAACTAGCCCAACTCGTTACATATTTTGACGTCCACAAAACAGGAGCACAAACAATCGTTACAAGGAAAGACCAACGTTTTTGGTTGCGGGAGTTTATATAGCTTTTTCAACTGTTTGTTTTATGTATTACGGTGTTGTGCATTTTGAATTTAAACCAATGAGTTTAAATTTTGTTGTCGGTTAATTGCAATATGCGACTCTAACCTTAATTTACATCAATCGTGCTGTTTTACGGGAGCTTAGTATTATAATTTAATTTAAGGATGTCCTCGGTAGATATTTTGTTTCCATGCAAATTTTAAATATTGTTTCTATTGAGGTGTTCATGCAATACCCTGAATCTTTACATTTGTTTAGCAAATTTACCGATTCCTATCATTTTAACAATCTAGTCTAAAATGATTTTACAAGTTAATATACGTAATGGTTAATTCACTTTATTTGTGTCCAAGAATTTTTATATCTACAATTTTATCTATTTTTAGACATGATGGTGCTAATTAGTATATAAGCGCCAAACATTTTATTTTTTGTACTGAATATGGATTTTTCAAAGCAATAATATGTCATCTTCTAGTTGTCATTATATATTGTCCTCTATACAAGGAACTGGTAATAGTTCTTTGAGATCATTGGATAGAATCCATGGTAAACCTACTGTTCAGTTATGTTTGCATTTTGGAGCTTTTTCCCCAAGACAGTCTCACGAAAATGCAAAAATGAGCTTTGTATAGTATCTCATAGATTTTATAATTAGTAATCCAACGGTCATCATATTTATTTTCCTATAATTGAAATGTTTATATTAGATTTCTATTATTAAATATACACCCTTCTTGCAAAGCCAACCAATTCCAAGCTGAGATTTGAATTAAAACGCACTATGTCCGTATGTTCTCAAAACACGCTAATAGCATAATAAAATTAGTAATATAATTATAAGATTTGTTCTAACGGTCATTAAAGCCACTGCCAATACCAGAGGCAGAGATTTTACTTTTCATGATTCTAAAGGTGTTATAAATCCTTTCTTTACCACACTTCCTTTTAAAACAATTAAGAAAAACGTTTTCACTTATTTGAAAAGAAAGAGAACTGTAAGTGATTATACACTGACACTACCACACCAATGTGAGTGGCCGTTGCAAAATGAGGAAGAAGACCCTTAGATCTACGAGGATCATCCAGAAAGTAAAGAACGTTTGCGCATCACACGTGGCGCTGATGCCCCATCGCCGTGATTGAATGTGCGCTAGGCAGCTCGGGCCCCCGCCTCAGTGTGAGTTGAGTTTGGTTGCGGTGAGGCTACGCTTGTGTGCTTTGTATTCATTCAAAGTGGCTATACCAATAGAAAATTCCACCAAATGCGAAGTGCCTAGTTCGATTCATTTTCTGAGTGCTCAAAATGTTCAGCCTGTCGAAATTTATAGGTAAATTAAGCAAGTTTATGACGAAAATGTAATAAACTAGTTTTCAGTGAGGAAATAGTGCATAACGTTAAATCAAGGAAGAACCAGTGTGCACGATGAAGTCCATCACACATTACTGACGAATTGCAAGTGAAAGTTGAAGAAAAACTTTAGAAAAACCGGCGTTTCGCTTTCAGCGTATTACACGAATTTTTTTTACAAATTTCATTGAAATAGGAGCGGTAACATCATGGCTCCGATCTTCCGCGGCTGAAAAATACAACATCGGTATCGAAAAACTCATTACCCGATACAACAAGTGCCTTAATAGCTACCGTGATTACATCGAAAAATAGATTAAGGTGCTGTGATGTTGTAAATAAAGTTTTGTGATGGTACCTTTTGTTTTTTCTTAGTTATAGCAAAACGTTCTTTACTTTCCGGACGAGTCTCGCAAGTCCTGCTAACCTACCTAAATCATGTTATATGAATGATGCTAAAAGCTAAAATTTTCAAGATTTACTACTCTACTGGAAGGTGGATAGGCTTTCTACAATGATGTAATTGCATCAGGAAACGAAGAGGATGGTACCACAAAAGGCTATCCTATGTAATGCGATGAAGATAGTGATGTGTTAATTTATTCCATTATTTTTGATACTACAATTTTGTATCAGGAAATACGATAAAATAATAGAAATTTAAAATAAGTGAACTATGAATAGTTTTTAAATATGCATCATATTTAATTGTCTCCAGGAAATAGTTATCTTTGTTAAAATTATTAGACGTTTTCTGCAAAAAACTCAAAATATAATGCACGGCGACGCACCAAAATGAGCAATGTTTGTAGGCAAAATTTTAAAATGTATTTTAAATTTAAAAGGTATTCTAAAATAGCCCTTAGACATTCTAGCAGTTTTTTACTATTTCCCATAATTAATAAAATGCAAAAATTGAATTTTGGAAAGAAAACTCACATTTAGAAGTTTCATAAAGTGTGTTTTAGATGGGGAAAATCGACCCTGGTTTTATGTTACGATATACACACACAATTGTGTGAAGTATCATTTAACTTACTCACATAGGTTAGAACGATTCTTATTTGGAATATAATGTGTTAGATAAATAAACCTGCTTCATTCTATTGGATATGTAGTGATATAATTTTAAAATATTGTAATATACGGTAATTAAAGGTTTTAAACGGTTTACAATGTACTACATCTACTAATCACCAATAAACATATAATTAGCCGATTTCCTGCTAGTTGTAGACAAAATATACAAAAATTTATAATGAAATTGAATGTTATTTAGTTTAATTTGTTATTTTGAAAGTTTAGAAGAAATGGATATGAAATTTTAATGCCTGAAATTTTCATTTGCCCATCATTTATTTGTAAAATTAATAAAACTAATTAATAATCGTAGATGGTTTTTGGATTCTTGGCAAGTAATGATTATCTTAAAAACAAGCAGTTGGAATAATCATAGTTTGTAAATCGAAAATGGTTGTATGTAATTATAAAAGGTAATATTTGTTAACATGCTAGGAAATGATATTTTAACTAGCTACGTGAATATAGCTTATTTGCTTAGATGTGGTGACAAAGTTGAATGTAAGTAAGTAGTATATCTATCTCACTGGATAAAACATATTTAGTTTCATTACTTCCCAAACAAATATGCTATGTCTAATTTAGATGCATAGCAAAAAAATAGTGCAGTAAGATATTTTTACAAATTACAGTTCCCAATTTGCATACATGTGTGTATATCAGTTCCTGATATGTAGTGTAATAATAAATAAACCGAGGGCAAGCAAAAAATAATGTTATTCAGGTAAATGAAAAATCAAATAATGTAAACTTTTACATTTGATAGAGTTAAAAAAACAAAATATATCGAAAGAGCATCTACTCTGTTGAAAGGCATTTAATTACTACTGAATGGCGTGATCCTGCAGCATCGACCAATAGATTTCTAAACCAAATGTATACATACAAATTTACGAAATAGTTGGTAAAAAATACATTACGTTCTGTTTCTTGCATTTAAAATTTTGAAAAATTATCTGAAAAAAGCAACAGTTTTAAAATTGATTTTATATTAATATGATAACAATATTTTTTCAGATAATCGCGTAAGTTGTGAGTATATTTGTTAAATAAGCACATAAATTTGTGGTAAGATGTAATAAAGCATTTACATTACATGAACGAACCTTTATTAGATTATAAGATATATGATTAGATGCTGGTTTCATTAGTAATTATTTCTACAAACTTTGCAAATAGTTATTAGTTGTAATAGTTTTTTAGCAACAAAACCAGCAACATATGTTGAATAACATTTAGTCTTATCCAACGACACAGTTGTTTGAATATTACATGGTGATAAATTTGGCAATGGTTAAATATCATAATCACTACCAAACAATTCTCTTATGTTAGATAATATAACATCACAATAATTATCTTCGCAATTAGAACTCGACGAATAAACAGATGAATAGTTGTTTATTAAAACGGTTGTGAAAGTTTGTCTGAAGTTTGTAGATGTTGATTTTGCGCTTGCCATGACTTCTTATTACACCGAAAAAGTTTTCTAGTAGATCTTGGTTAAAATTACATAATGACTGTTTTACTTGCATTTTCACCTAAATATATTTAAAAGCCTTGGCAGTATGGTTCCAACCTTTTATGGATGGTCCCACAAAGCTTTTATCATTACTATGGAGCTGGATACTAATAAGTATTCTCAAAACATTTTCCCATAAGGCAACATGTTTACTGCATTTAGATATTGCACATCGAATAACCCTTTCCGTTACATATCTCAACAGCTGTGCCATTAATGTTGTGAAATAATTTATCAAACAATAATAAAAGCCTGCTGTACCTGCAACTGCCCTTGGTATAGATTATGCGCCTAAAACAATTTAAAAACATTATTGTAGGTACTAAAGGAAATTAAATAATTACATACTTAATCATGCTAAACCACTTATTATAGTACAAACTTGCTGGCTAAATACTTGAGTTCTAAGCTATCCTTCATTTTTTTCATCTTGTCTTTGTAAAATGTGTAAGTACATAGTTAACTTGTAAAAAGTTAGGTCAGGATCGTGACATTCATATACAGCCTTGACATCATTCCAGGAAGCGACTTTGTTTCCATTATTCCATTGATAAGATGCTGTAGCTTCTAGTAAATTATTTCGAACTCTTTTTAGAAATGGGGAATAATTTCCTCTCCATGAATCGTAAATCCAAAGTAGCGTTTTTGTTTATTTAAACTCTGGAAGTCTTCATAGGTTTGCTTTTTAAATTCATAACAGTCCTAATAACTCCTTTGAATGTATTTTAATAGCATATCTCTATTCATGGCATTTTCAACAAAGTAAAAACAGATCGGTTGTTTCCATTTTTTTTAATGTTCCGTTCTAAAAACACTAATGCATGGTCTGCAAATTTTAGTTTTGTATTTTCATTGCCTAAGTCTTCAAAGCCCTCAATATTATATTAAATTTATTACTGTACTCTAAATGTGCAGATAAAGGTATATACAATTCTATAGTATTTATGTTCATCTTTTAAACATTTATCAAGCAGCTTCAAACTATTTATTATGCTTTGGTATACCACAATGTAAAGGTGTAATTTCTAAAAGTTTCATCAAACTACATATGGTAGGAAAAGTAAATATTATACTTGAACTTTATAACCTGCTGATGATTTTATGTATCGTGTTAAATCCAATGTTTTGTCTTCTAAAGAAAAACGTTGAACTTTAGGTTTTAAATGTTGCAGTTTTAGTTGTGAGAAACTCAATATATTTTCTGATATTGCTTCTGCTGGCTTTCCTTTAGAAAATTTCGAGGACAATATGTCAATACACTGCCTGTTGCAGTACTGAGAACGTTTCGATTGTTTTTCACTGTCCACGTTTTTGAAGATGAATTATTCACAGTAATGATCTTCAATATCGCTTCCACTGCCATATTTCAAACCAACAGTAGATTCTGTGTCACGGTCCAATTTTAGACTCGTGGAAATTCTTTGCATAATATAATATATTTTGGCCTTTCGTCTGTTACTCGCCAGATTGAGCGTCACTGTAAATTTTTGGGGTAACGAATTATTGCTTTATATTTAAATTCCTTGTGATCCTAGTATATATGGTTTAAAATGAAAAAATTTTGTTACATACGTAGTTTAATTATTACTAAATATTTAATCATAGATTAACTTTTTTTTATTTTATCTATCCTTGCCCACCCTGTTATCAACTTTTTAACGATACGCACTTTAAGGAAATGTTCAAGATTTCGAAATTCGGCCTGCGCTTTATCAATTTTGTGCTAAGGTTAAATAAAACTTATTTGATTGTTAGATTTTACTAAAAGAACAAGTGCGAATTTTTGATTGAAAACTACGCCCGTTCTTTTTGCCGTGTCAGTTCTAAACAAACCCGTTATTTAAATAAGATGAGGTCTATTGCTTTGTTTTCTCTGTATCCGAATTAATTTTTGTCCTTCTGAACTTACAGTTTTTTTCCTACCTAGTTGCTGTTTGTACTTCCGTTTATTATGGTAATTGACAAACGTCTTGTTGGTATGGCCGACTTCTATATTTTAGAAACCCCGAGGAATACAATATAGTCTAACATGCCGACCCTTTGAGTAACGAGGAACAATCTTTGCGATTATCAACAAACGTGAACTCCCAGTTATTTTTCTTGACCTGAAGATCTCGTTTGATATGCGCATTGATTCCTGAACGCTGGTTTCTATACTTGCTACTATTTTGCTTCCCTGGTTACAGCATACCAACCTAAAACGATAATTTCGGTTTGTCATGTCCATTTATACTTTATATTATCTTTCTTACTTATTTACTTGAATATTCTAATTTCTTAATAGAAAATTTGTTACTGGTGAAATTTCAAATATTATAAATGATTACTTTTTTCTTTTACTGCAATTAATAAGACAACAAATTGATTAACCAAATATTTGTAATTACTGCGAATAATGTATTATTAAAATTACACGTTAGCCGTATTTAGAGGTTTGTTAAGGAATTGTTACTTAAGAATCTAAATCTTCATGCGCTAGTTGTAAAACAAAGGACAACTCTGATCATTTCTTTTGTTTAAATGCAATATAGACATTTTATTCACAGGCTTTCGGTTTAGTTGCCACTGAATTGCATAATTACGTTTTTTTTTCGTAACTTACAATTCAATTTTTCTCTTAAAGAATTAATTAAATAATAAATGATTTTAACTATCTCGCCGCGTGGATCGAACTATAAAAGTTTAAATTCAAATATACATTTAAATCTTAAAAATTAATCTCATTAAAGACGGACTACATTCATTACGTTACAATTACATGCACGTTCTTTTACCAAACTTTCTGCACACACAACTGCTCCGATACGTAATTGATAATTAATTAATTTTAAACAATCTGTTTTACATTGTCCAAAATCAACGTCACTATACAACAAATCTTATTTTAAAATAGGAAAATATTTTACAATTTATAGCAAGAATCGTTCGTTAAAGCATGATCAATACAACTTTTTAATCGACAGCAACTTTTTAGGAATATCTATAGATGTTTTGTAGGCATAAAGAAATAATGAATAACACCAACTTTGGTATTACACAGTAAAAATTCAAATTTGCTTGTCCTTTGTGTGAGGTTATAATTGTAAGGCGTAACTGCAATTACGTTTTTCCCTTAATAATTTAGTTGTAGAATGAATGTTTGCGTATATTCAAAATCTTTTAAAATGAATGTTTTTTTTAAGAACATCAAAGCAACCATTCACGCTTTTAATGTCAAATAAATTATGGCCAGCACCAAAATAATTATTTCTAATTTTAAAAGAACTATGCCTAAGCATGCTTTCAATTTAAAACACTTATACCAACAAAATGTATCCTATTTTAAGTAGACTGGAAAATTCTTACATGCTTCCTTTGACATATCTACCAATAGAAATTTTATTATTTTTTTGAAGTCACACAAATTATCGTCAATTCCAAAATAATTATTTGTAATTTGAAAAACAGAATTGTAAAAATTGATTTAATAAGGTCGCGAATTGAATTATTTGACGGAAGTAGAGAGGTTTCTGTTGTTGCGCATACACGAATTTAGACGATAATAACTTTTAATAGAATAAGCTTGTCCAAACTCGCACTTATGATTAGTTTTAACTAGTAAATCGTTCCGTTACGTGTTCTTTATTTCACACAGTTCTGCGTGTTCTGAGAAAGTAAATATCCTTGACCGCAATAAAACAGGATGCATATTCAGTTGCACTATTACATACAGCATTAATTGCCACGTATATTATTTTCGTCCTCACCAGTATGGAAGTTAGTAGATGAGAGCGAAGGGTTTCTAAATATGCACAAACAAAGACGTGTCCGACTAAACCAGCTTCTTCGGTGAGAACGAAGTAAGCCGTTGAATTATCTTGGGATGCAGAAAGTAAATATTCGCGCAGAGAGCGTCAAATGAAATTGTAGAGAAAATAAAAATACCTCGCAGAGCAACACCTGTAAAAGAAATAGATACTTACTGTGCACCCGGTGTTTACTAAAGGCTAAACGTACGTAGATAACACTCAATAGTAAAGTTAAACAAAACATGAACGATAGTGGGTCGACCTTGATGAATCTCAAGGGTTGTAATGAACCCTTACCGTCGCAGTGAATTCAATAAATTATCAGTATAAACTCACAGCTTTAAAACGTACATAGCTGCATTAATTGTATTTATTTTGTTTAGTTGAAACCATTTAGTAATATAACAAAACATCCTGTATATATTTTAATTAATTATCATTTATATAATTACCGAGTTTTTTTAGCAATCGTTTATTATATTTGTTTATTTTTACTTTTTAATTATTATTTTATATTTACCAATTAACCAATTAATTAATTTATTTGTATTTAATTATCGTTATATTAATTAGTGTCAAGATATGATACATCTTAAATTTATTGTAATGCATTAATCTGAATAGTTCAAGATTCTTGACCGCAGTCAACGTCATTTTGCTTATGTAGGTCAAGGCGTTTTAACTTTGTGTACATAAAACCATGTGTGTCCAATTTTTTTTAAATAAACGCACCGTAGCATAGCATTTTTGTGTAAATTTTATGTTAACTAAACTAATATAATTTCTTTATTTTAAATGATATGTAATTCGTTTATTCAAAGAACAATCTATATTATAATCCGCCACAACTTTTAGAATTGTTAATTAACCCAATTAAGTCTGTATAACTATTTTTGTTATTTGTGAACATATGTAAACAGTTCTATTAATACAATTTTTACTGCTTTATACAAGCAAAAATCACGCACATAATGATGTACTATTTTTTTGTAAAATATTTTAATTAAGGGGGTTAAACCAAAAGGAAATTATTTTGCCTTGAATTTGGCGATAGCCGTTTAGTATATAAACACGCTTTCGAAGCCGGATCCTTTAGAACTATTCGTCGCTTGAGTTTGGCAACATCTTGTGCGAGACGTATTTTACCGTCAGAACTGGTAAAAAGAACTATTTAAAACCGACGAACATGGGTCAAAACTACGCCAAGTATAAGCGAGGTAATTTTAATCCTGTGAATCATTGTAAAATTCCGTTTGCATTGCACAAAAATAGAAATTTAAAACAAAGGGTCAATACTTCTGTTACGGATTGTAGTGACCCAGGGTTTGAGGGTCAGAGCGATCTATTGACAGTTAAAGGAAATGATTTACAAGTTCATTAACCTGAGTTGTCCAGTTCCGAATCCAAGTAACAAATTTGACAAATACAATTCTCATCTAGTCAGGAATTGTTTATAATGATAAACGCTTACCGGAACCTGTGAAAGCATTTCGACCCAACCCAGAAGTTAGACGCCGAGTTCCGTTCTGAGACTGGACCTGCTCGCTGCGGTTTGACGTTGCTTCCTTAGAACGCACGTCGACTATCCAGACTCACTATTCAAAACCTGGTTTAATTATAAGCGATTACACACTACATGAGAATTACCTAAATTGATTTTCACCCGTGCTAGACATACAACCATCATCAGCAAATCGAACTACACAACGCATGTTGTAAACGACATTTTGAGATCCGTAACCTTCAAAATCAATCGAATTGAACGAAATATTGATAATAAAGGGCATCGCCACAACACCTGTATTTAATAAACATAACTAAACGGTCGCCAACTAATTTAAAGGTAGAAAGGTAGAATCATTCAAAGTAACTAATTTGTGTGGTATAGACAATGTATCATTGAAGATTTGAAACAGGTAGCAGAAGCTATTGCTAGCCAGTTAACTCATATTTGTCATTTAATTTTGACAACTAGAATATTTCCGGAAGTTTTCAAAACTGCTATTATCATACCCATATACAAATTTGGTAACAAACAAGATATATCTAACTATAGACCAATTTATAGGGACGCCACTTGTGTTTTTATAAAATTCGATGCACACTGATTTTTAATATATTCAGTGTGGTTTCTGCATCTTGTACAGAATTTCTAGGATGTGCAGATAGTGTGCTAACGTCGTTATCTGTAAATTTTCGTTATCGGTAACATGTTTTGTTTTTGCCTTCTTTGACGAGAAAGACCCAAAGGATGCAATTTTTTAAAAGATTTCTTAAAGCATTTTTAGTAGGTCTTGGACGATTAGGGTACTTTTCTGCATAAATTCGCCAAGTTCTATCAACAATTCTATTGCATTCACCATAAATAATTATTAAATTCAGAAAATCTTCATTATTAAAACCAGTTCGCGTAATTTCTTTGTATTTTAATTAAAGACATTCAAAACTTTAAACAGCAATGGCAAATATTTTAAAACTGATAGATGATTTTCTTTTGTTATCATTTGTTTATACTAGTCGCATAATCTACTATAAAATTTCATAAAATGCAATTTTAAGTGAATTAAAGCATTTTTTAAAATAACATCAAAATGAGAGTATTTAGGTATAGGGAAGTTAACACAAACTACCCCTAATTTTAAGTGTAGAATGTAACAAAATTAAAAAAATGTATAGGTTGCTATTTAAAAATAATGAGATTTTGCGATTTTTGAAAATAAAGTTTGTCATTTTTCTTCTAACGCCCTGTATAAATTTGTAAAATTTAATTAAGGTATTTGATGTATTATTGTTCGACAAATAAGTATATAAAATTTTGTTTGCTTATGTTATTGTACGTATTAGAAAAATGTTCTTGTCGAACACTGCAGAAGCTTATTTTTATAAATAAATTGAAATATTTCAAAAACGCGTAATGATAGAGAAACTTTTTTTGAACCAAGTCGCCTTAAGCTCAGGAATACATATCAGTAATAAAGGTTACTATGTTCTATTTGAAATAAGGAAGTTCATGTCCATTTCCGGTATAACCGAAAGTATCTGAAATCTGAAAATGTTTTATATGGATTCCGCCTCACCTAAAACTCTTATGTGGAAAGTTTTAAATTTCAACTCCTATTAATTGTCCATATCCTTTTAACAAAATCTCGGGATACCCTGTATAATTTTTAATTTATTGTTTAAACAAATACTTTTCTTTTTTAAATTGTATTATTACTAAATACATAAAATTACAGCGAATAAAGGATTGTATTATTAATATAATATAAGCACTCAAAGTGTAAATAATTGCAAAATAAAGGTTTATAAAAATCAAAGCATGCATTCAATTCAAAGTAATTACCATTCAAATATTTCTAATTAAAAATAAATTCTAACAGCCAGAATAACTAAAGGTAAAATACATTTTAATTGCCAATATAAGTAAAGTAACATTTTTGAAAGGTGTACTCACCTATTTTATAGGAAATAACAAACTGCAAACATTGTTAATTAATAATTAATAAAAGCTAACTTAAAAACACAAGGGCTGAGTAAGTTAAATTATATCAAGAGTCATGACTCAAATACGTATACAGTGTGTATAAAATAAAAGTGTTTAACAAACTTAAGTAAAAGTGAATCAAAACTCACACTGGGAAGAAGCCTTGTAAATATTGTACATAATTATAGTAAGTTTTAGGTAAATAGTTTCCGAATTAACCAAGTAAAATTTCGGACCTACACTCCGACTTAGAAGCTAACTCGCGGCATTAGTAATTCTCTTCCAAGCTCACGTTACAATTTTAACATCTAGAACATGGACACGTTACAAGGTACAGAAACACTTCTTAAGTGTAAAGCCTTTCCCTATGATGATTAACTAACTGAATTTGATCATCATCAGTCTGTTAAAAATTCAGCGTTACTGTTCAATAAAACTGCATTTTCCACGAAACATGCTTTCCTATAAATAAAATTATTTCAGCCATGTTTAACTACAAAAGAATAAAAGCTGGAGTGGATAATAATCCTTGTGACTTATTGTGAAATATCTAAAGTTAAAACCCCATTTAATTGTAGCTTTACTTAACATGTGTTATTATTTAGCTTGAAAAACTGTTAGCTTGTCTAGGAGTGGTTATGCTGTTAGGTCTAGGGATAAGTTGTTAAAAAGCATTTGGCCAAAAGTTGTTCTCGCCATCTCGCAATTAACAATACGGGTTTATATCAGGATGTTCTACTATACAAGCTGTTGAACATTTAACATCTAAAATTAGATTTGATAAAAGATATAACATTCACTCCCTTGTAATATTTTTAGAAGTGTCAAACGCCTTCAATATGGCTTGGCGCCCGTCAATTTTAGTTATCTGCCATATACTACAACAACCTCCAATGATCATTCCTATTATTATTAGCTTTCTAAAAGGCAGAATTGTTCATGGCAGACACTTATCATACAAGATATGCAAAGGCTGTCCGCAAAGTTCCAGTTTAGGTCCGGTCCTATGGAACATAATCATGGAAGGTTGGTTTGAAGTTTTGTGATGTTGCCTTAGCGCTAGCACTAACTTCTTTCGTCCACTCACATACGTCCAGTCATACGGCGATTATCAAGCCATTGGTATGTTGATACTTCTATATCTGGAACAGAAAGACAATGGACGGTGCTTTGGAATGCTTGTTGTCGTTGGACAAATAAGCTCTTTTGCCCAACAAAAAAAACCAAATGATTGTACCTTTCCGGATACCGATTGTTTACTAGAGTTTGGAGATATTTAAGAATCCATGTATCTGGAAAAATAATACCTGTTCACAAGTCTGTTAAATACTTAGGCATTGTACTGAATTCACATTTGAGTTGGTTGTAACATATTAAAGAAGTTACAATTCAAATTGACAGACTCTCTAATAATCTGCTACGCACTGTTGGTAAGATCTGGCGTCTGGACGGCTAATGTGATCCGAACTTTATACCTCATGGTTATCGAACATGTAATTGTATAGAGCTGAAATCTGGGGACGACGATGTGAAAATGCCCAATTAGTTCAAACCTTATGTGCACTTCAACGTAAATCTACTCTCACTATCTCAACAGCCTATCGCACTACTTCTACAAATGGTCTACTTAAGATATTCCACATTCTGCTTCTTCACCTACAAGCAAAATGCACAAATGAGATTCGTTATAGCTTTAAGTGTTCTATTATCAATAAAAGATTTTAGTTTCGAAGTGCTACTCTTCCTCCGAATATCGTTCAGTAATCTTCGGGTTAATTTGCTCGATAATACAAATTTTTCCATATTTGTAGATGAATCTGTTTGTAAGCATGGTTCTAGTTTTATTATGTTTCTTCAAAATATATTAAAATTTTCTTCTGGATAAAACTAAAATTAGAAATTAGAAATTATTTAATCAAAAATTATATATTTACCATAAATGATTTACAATTTAAACTATAATGTTAGATACAGTTGAGTAACGTAAAATACACGTTGTTAACGTTCATCTTTGTAAAAGACAAAGGTTCGGTAAAGTAGAGAATTAAAGTATTTTTGATGTAGTTTACAATTTGGCAGTGCCTAAATATACATATTGTAGCATTATTTTAAAAAATATTGGTGTCTAAATAATCACAGTAATACTTTGTAATGAAATTAATATTAAAAATAAGGAAAATGAGAAAATTTACAATAGAGAGTTTTGTTATAAACTAAATAATTTTGTAATAAGTTTTACTTAAATTTTGGATATCTAATTGGTAATTAATTGAATGTTCTGTTTGTAGTATTTTAATGTGGTTTATTTCTAAATTGAAATTATGCTTTTTTTCCAAGCTATGTTTTGTAAGAGTTATAGCACTAGTTTTATAATAGATAAACGTGAACTAATACGGTTTTTAAGATATTGTATAGTCTGGCCTATTGTAAAGTTTCGTGATGAAAAGTGATGGGAATGTACTGAAGCATAAAATAGTTAAGAACTTTACTTATTAAAGCTACCTCAGATCTCAGGATGTAGGTTCTAGGAATAATTACTGAGAAAGCCTTGGCTAGGGGACGCCAGATAAATTAGAATTAATTTGTCAGACCTTAAAAATAAGAAAAAATGAAATTTGTTAGAAAAGGCTTACTTTGCAATTGTAGTTGCCTTGCATAAGAAACAGTAATGATAACTCGTATAAAAATAATAACAATGTATTAAATAACAATTTCAATCACAAAATTGATAAAAATTCAAAAGTTTACAATTAATATTGCTTACACGTAGTTTTATGAATATTCTCTTTTAAATAACAATAATAATGTAGTAAATATTCAAGAAATTATTAAGCATATTTACGATACTGATACGTTTGTTGTGTCACTTGGTTAAATCTCAAAATAACGGAATGCTGCCTTGATTTTAATGCAATTACTGAAGCTGACTTCTGGAAAACACGAATGTTTGTTCAAACAAACTTATAAAAAAAGAAAAGGAAGCAGTAATCGTTCTAATATTTAAAACAACGTCAATACAAGTTAGCACAACAATTAATTGCTGATAACTATGCTAATTCTGAATTGTTGCTCAATTAAAGTTTAGTCAATAATAGTAATTGAAGTTTAAAAGTTATATTACTTAATGAAAACCCAATTACTAAATTTAATGAATGTAAATATTTAATTGGGAAGTTAATTTCTGAATTTTATCTGAAATATTTAAAAAACCCTTAATTCTGATAACCCAATCCTAAATTTGATCTCAAAATTAAGAAATTAATGCCAGTATAAAAAAGTGGAGCGCTGAGATTGAATTGTAAATTGCTCAATGTATAAATTAATTAATTAGGAATTGGCCTTGGCATTCAAAAGTCCGAAAATAGACTCGGTTTTCCCGAAACGATACGAAATTCAAACTTCAGAGTAAGAATATAATCGAATTTACCTGCATTAATCAAGAAATATGAAATTAAATATGAAGAATTGGTATTTAGACAAGGATTGCTAATTAGTTAACATTTTCTGTAGAACAAAAACTAGAAGATCAAACAAATATTAAAGTATGTTTCTATAACCTTGAGTAAAAAATCGAAAACACAATATCAATTTTATAGCTTAGAATATAGATGTAACGTTTAATTTCATTATCTACTGTATTAGGAATACTAAATGTATTATTGTAATTAATTTTGTTTAATCTGACATTTATGTATTTATTTGTAAAGTTTATTGGATAATTATTTTCCAAAAGTGTACTTTTAATTTGATTGATAATTTCTACATGAAAAGATTCATGAGATAATTTAATTGCATTATCAATTAAACAATAGATTATACTGATCTTATATATTGGGTTGTTTGAATAGTAATTAGTATATCTACCCGACCAAACACTTTTTGTGTACCAATTAGAAATTAAAGAGTTATTATGTTTAATTAAAGGCATATCTAGAAAATTAAGTTTTTTATTAATCTTAATTTCATTAGTAAATTGGATTTTAGGGTAAAAAGAATTTAATTTTTCTAATAATGCTTCTATTTATTACTAAGCATATTTGCTATGCAGTCATCTATGTAAGGTTTAAAACAAAAGTAAATTAAAATTAAATTGGTTAGGATTTCGATTTCTAAATCTTCTAATACTAGGTTAACAATTGATACAGAAAGTGAAGATCCCATTGTTAATCCTTCAATTTGTTCATAAAAATCAGAATTATGTTGACAATATGCTGTATTTAAACACAGTTCTACGAGGGTTGCCTTTTAAGTAGTTACAAAGACTAGGAAAGAAAACAAATTTTTTGGAACAAACTATTTTATTGTTTTTCAAAATATTCACCTTTAAGTT
>JAHWXV010253257.1:0-21049 GCA_024586415.1 Phrixothrix hirtus | reverse complement strand
TTAATATATATATATATATATATATATATATATATATATATATATATATAAATGTTTGTAAATCCAGTAGCTCGCCTAATTAAAAATTAGACGAACTACAAATAATGTATTTAGTTAAAATAAGTTCGTTGTATATATCAAATAAGATCCCATCATTTTAAATATGAACATGTTGCAATTTTCAAGTACTGAATTACTGTAAAACGCAGGAATGAAATAGCAAATAGATTACGCAAGTGGAATAAAGTTACCGCGTCTTAAATTAGTATATAAAGAGCGGCGCAAGTATGCTTAAGGGACACGTCGCCTTTAACCGTGAAGTGAGCTAGATAAACTTCGACTCCGCCAGTGGGGCCGAGAAAACCGATACACTTCGCATTTGACAGCGAGGCGAGATACTCCGTCTGCAGTCGCGAAGCGGCATTCCCGGTCTGACCGCGATATAATGAGCATCGAATCGTACTATCCTGGTGGGACTCGCTTTATGAACCAACTTTCGATTTAAAATATATAACCAAACCGGTGAACCTAGTTTACGCTTGGAAGCTGTTCAACCTTCCTGCTATCACTGACAAAACTTATTTGCTAGGGTAACAGGTGGCGTCTCCAGGGATAAATCACAATCCTCCAGTTAGACAGTTGCTTGGGCAATAAGATAGCTGAGTGAACCTGAAAATCACCGTTATACACCGTGCGGTGCCCGTCTTATTCTAGCGTCGCAGTTTGCTTTAGAACGCGATGGAGGAACCCCATAGACCCGCAGGTGAAGCTGAAAAATGCTTCTTCTTATTTCTAGTGCGATAGGAACTTGCGCTAAGGGATATCCAGACCGCAAAACGTTTCTTGTGACCAGAACACAGCAAATATTTTAGGTCGACGATTAAAACGTTTTGTGTCTATGTTAACAGGTTGATATGAGACCCGCTATCAGACGACTTCGAAATATATGCTGGTATTCGTTTAAGGTCTGTAGAAATTAATTACCGGTGGTTGAGAGCCCTCCTATGAGAAGGCTAATTAATTAATTTCATTGACACTAAGTTGATATTATCTTCCGTCCGTTACTAAAAATTAGCACTAGCCGAAACGAACCGATTGCTATCAACAATAATTAAATACAGTCATTGTTTGAGTTTTACGAATTAAATTCAATATTTAATTGCCATTGTTATAGACACGAAAGAATAGCCAATGATAATTTCATTGAGTTCATTTTACACATATTTATTTTATTATTAGAGAAGGCGTATCTAATTATTTTGAATATTCCAGGATCATTTTGTATATATTTATTCTGAACTTTTCGTACTCCTATTGTAAATACTTTTTAATTTGTAATTAAACATTCATTTGTTTTATTTGTAATATATAACTTATGAAGGTTTATTGACTTGTTATTTATCACCCTATTTAGCTAGGTCCTGTAAAGAAAAGAATCCGGTCTCACGACTGTTGCCTACTTGAGCAAAATATAAATAATTTTTTCCCGCAACGTAAGTAGAGAAAAATAAAGTCATAGGGGTAGAAAATGGCTCGCGGAACAGGTAAATAATCATTCCGGGAAGTATAGAAATTGAGACAGGGTGGAAGCCAAGTTAAATAGTGTAGGAATAGAAAAATAGAGCCCGATGCAGCGAAATCCAGGACTTAATTACCGTTAGAGATATATTTAATCGAAACAGGGCGAACCAGAAAGATTTAAACAACACAGGGTGAAATAAAATAGGAAAATGGCCGAAATTTAAAAATAACGCCGCAAACAGTTAAAAATCCGTCCGTATGCTGTATAACCGTCCGTAAAAATTGAAAACCGTCCGTCAATGTAAGTACATTGTTTTATTTAATTTTCTAAACTGCTACAGATTGTAGAAAATGTACAAACTGGAAGATTTAACAAGCACATCTTGGATTTATACTCTAAGGCAAAAATTTTAAGAGCAGAACTACATAAAAGAAATCTAGTTGATCAATGTAGCGTACATAAATTAAGAAAAAGACTCTTCGAATATATTAAAACTCGTCGCACCGAACAAGAAACCGAAACGATGTCTCAAACTAATGAGCCAGAACAATCCTTAGAAGAAGATATCGAAGAAGAACCGCCTAGACTTCGACACCTAAGTATGTTTACATCGAGATCAGCTACAGCATGCGATACTATAAGGAAATGAAATGTGAAGTTCGACGGAAACACAGATCCAATTTCATTTTTAGAAAGAGTACAAGAATTATAATAATGTTACCAATTTATGGAAACAGAACTACTTATCGCTTTTCCCGAATTATTAAAAGGCAACACACTATTATGGTAAAGAAATAGCAAATATGACTAGTTAAATTGGGAAGACTTCGTTGATAACTTTAGAGCCAATTACCTACCAACTAGCTTTTTGTTTAAGATGGAAGAAGAAATTAGATCTAGAATTCAGGGTAACATTGAACTTATAAAAGATTATATAACCGCATTACAAACCCTGATACGACTCTAAGGTTTGTATAACCCGGAAGATACACTAGAACGTATTTGTGAACATTTAAAACTGGAATATAAGATGTATATTCGACGAGGGGATTTTAATATCTAACTGAACAAAACGGCCGGAAAAGAATACAAAAGTAACGTATTTCAGGTTAAATTATTTAAAGCATCGCCTGGACCATCACAAGCTTATATAACAGAAATCGCATACGTACCTAAAAAGGAAAAGAAGCCTGTTATGGCAATTGAAACCATTACACAAAAACCATCAACGCCGCCGTCTAAAAATATAACATAACGTCATGTACCGATCGAATATAAAAGAGAACAACCTTTGCTGACGACGTGGAAACCGCGGGCTCTGAAGAAAAGCCAATGTTACGCGAAACCTAAAATATTTTGCTGTTATTGCGGCAAACCTAATATTTTAACTAAAAATTGTAATTGTAGACGACAGCTAACCGCTAAATCAAATTTTTCAACAGAACGCACCGTTAAAGCAAAAACAGAACCGAAAGAATGGCGAGGATGACTAGTATCCGCAATGAAACTATTAGCAACCGAAAACAAAATTTAGTCACCCAAAAACCGAATATAGACAACGAAAACCCAAGAAGATCACCGAACATTTTCCGTAAAACAAGTTCCTTAAATAATGCTATTGTAGCTGAAACCGATAAACGACTATTCTTAAAAGTCGAAATATCAGGACAAATATTTTTGGTACTGATTGACACCGCAACTGAAAAGTCATTTATAACTGAGGAAATTGCAAGTACTCTGCAATTATACGAGAAGTCCGAACTACCGCCAACGTATAAAAAAATTCAAACAGCCACCGGAACTACATCTGCAATTCTCGCCGACACCCCAGTATTATTAAAAATACGATTGAGAAGAATTAAGTTAACTTTTGGTGTTATTACCGACTTAACTGCGGATTTAATCCTATGTCTAGAATTCTTGAAGCAAATGCATCCTCAAATCGATCCGTTAAGGAAAATCTTAAATATTCGGTACGAAACTTGGTCTTTACAATAATGTCAAGTTATTACTACAATCTGCGGTCTAAGAACCTTACAGATTGCGGAAGAAAACCATCTGAACCAATTTATCACAGAGGAACTTGAACAATCTAAAAGTATTACCGGAACAACAGATAAAGTAAAGCATAAAATTAAGTTGAAGGAAAATGCAACGCCGACAAAACAACGATACTACCCCCGGAGTCGTGCACTTCAAAAAGTTATCAACGAAGGAGTAGATAGAATGTTAGGAGATGGCATTATGGAACCTTCGCATAGTCCATACAGCTTACCTGTAGTATTAATTAAAAAACCGAACGGAAAATATAGATTCTGCATTGATTTCAGAAAACTTAATCAAATGACAGAAACTGACACCTATCCGATACCGCTTATCGAAATTACTTGAAACAAATTAAGAGGAGCCAAATTTATAACACCGCACGATCTCAAAAACGGCTACTGGCAAGTACCGTTAGAACAAGGAAGTAAACCGTTAACCGCATTTACAGTACCCAGTAAACAACTTTTTCAATACCGTGTCACTCCATTCGGATTACATAGTGCTGGAGAAATACTTCAACGTGTTTTAGATTCAGTCATAGGTCCTGAAATGGAACCTTATGCCTTTGCATACTTAGATGACATAATAGTAACTGGAACTTTATTCGAAAAATGTTATTTCGTTATACGATAATAAATACTTTTTACTAAAAATGGAACTCTAATTTCTTTCTACAAATTACCGGTATTGAAACTATAATAATTATTCTGTTAACACATATAAATGGATTCTGATAATTGACAATGAGTGCTGTTGCACCTTTCGTTTTCGTATCTCAAACGGAAAAGGGCAAGCATTTGTATTTATAGTGCTAAAATGCCAAGTGCGCAAATGTTGCTTGATGAAAATGCAGTGGTGTACTTCCTAATTTTACATGTGTAACATAGTGGCGTAGTGGATTATTTATATTTCTAATCAAAAAATAAAATACATAAATACTAATGTAAATTAAATACAATTATCTGTAACAAGTGTTTTAACATATATAACAAAAAACACCTAGGGAATTTACAAAAAGTTTTTAAGAATCTAAAAGATGCAAATTTACAATTACAAACAGAAGAATGCAAGAATATAAAAAGTGTCAGAAGCTTTCTAGGAATGGCATCTTGGTACAGAAAATTCATCTCCAATTTTGCACGTATCGCTGCACCGTTACATAGTATGCTCAAAAAAGGAACTAAATTTAACACAAGAAAATGCATTCCGAACATTAAAAGCGACAATCCGTGTCCGACCGCGATATAATTAGCATCGGAGTTACAGATAGTATGTGATAATTCAAGCTCTAGCGTTAGAAAAATATCTTCATCACTGGAAGTATCCCAGATAAAAGTATATCTTAGATATTTAATGCCACTTCATATAATTAAGACGGTTTCTCAGAAAAATTTTCATAAAACGAGTAACTGGATGTACTCTTCCAATTAACTTTGGATAAAATAACTATGAAACTAGAAGCTCTAGAAGAATTAAAACTTGTATTTGACGGTCTAACTACCTAGGTATGCTAAACCAAGAACATGGTTTA
Source organism: Phrixothrix hirtus (assembly GCA_024586415.1). NCBI lineage: Eukaryota > Metazoa > Arthropoda > Insecta > Coleoptera > Phengodidae > Phrixothrix > Phrixothrix hirtus. Next base: position 15,950 of record JAHWXV010253257.1, on the reverse strand, counting down.
AATCAAATAACTGGACGGTCCTCCTTATTTCTGTCATTTTTAGACATTTTCCGAATTTTCGTTTTTTGAAATTTTCTTGAAATCAGCCGTAACGATTTTGCAAAGGTTAGAATATTTCTTAGCTACATTGTCCGTTTTATATGAACTAAGCAGTTTCTCTAGGAAATTTTCGAAAAATCGAGTAATTGAGAGTACTTAAAGTATTAACTGTGAACAAAATATCTCAAAAACTAAAAATGGCATAAAAATAAAATTTCGTATTTGGGTGTTTTATCTTCCGCAAATGGGACGTCAAAAATTTAGTTAATATCGAATGACTGGTAGTGCCACTTTATTCTTGCAATTTCTAAGTTTTTTACGGTTTTCTCGAAAACAGCATAAGATTTGCTTTAAGCTTGCTAGTGTTATTATGTCTGTATTCCTTTTACGCGAACTTAACGGTTTTCCTGAAAAAATGCGTTGAAATGAGTTATGAGAGAAAATGTCGAAAGTGTTTTGCGTGTCCAGCAACTCGAATGGGCAACCGTTACAATTACCACCTTCAAAATAAACGTAAATAATATCTCAACCATTTGTGGACATTATTTACTTATCTATATGCGTAAGAGGATGTCGTGTGTTGTCTCAGACCAGATATTTTGAGTATCACCTCGTAGTAACTTTACAGATAGGTGTTAATCGTAACTGAGCACGTTGAGAGAAACTTTTGGAATCATCTTTGGTACTTTCTGAAATAAATTGCAACAAAAATGTGCTGCCTCAACAAATTTCGATGTTAAATGATCATGGCCTGCTACTTTTCCTGAAGAACCCAATTTTTTATGGCATGTGTGGCACATTAAAGTAATATCAAATATTTGCTGTTCCTCTACAACAAGTTTGTTCATAGGAAGCATTATCTTTGAGTGATTGTTATAAATTTTCTTAACATCCTTACAAACCCTCTCCATAAAAACTTTTAAACAATCCTCTCCCGCCTATGTTTCATAACTACTTCACTATTTCAAATACATAGCGCCGCGATGAAATGCATTATTTTAAATTTTTTAATTTTGCGAGTGAATAGAGATGGTATTTTAATTAAAATAAGTTGTTACATAATAACTAAATTTAAATAATTCTCTTGCTTTTATTACCAAATTGTATGTTAAATTAGGTTATGACTAAATAATAAAAAAGTTATAGTTTAATTTTCGATTTCATAATTTATATACATACATATTAATATACATTTTGCACAATGTGAAAATTTTATAAAAACAGACGGAAAAATATAGAAGAGAATATTAAAGAAACGTATATAAACGGGGTTTTCAATTAATTTATCAAAAATTCCACGTCGGTTTCCTTCAAGCTTTGCAAGACAATTACTAACGGTGTACTACCTATAATATATTTTTAAGTTTTTTTATTATTTAACAATCACCTAATATAACGTAACAGTTTGGTAATAATGGCAAAAACAGTGCAGGTATTTAAATTTGGTTATAGTATAGAAACCTGTTTGAATTAAAATACGAACTTTATGTGTTCGCAAAATTAAAAAATTACAATATAAGATTTCATTGCAGGGCTACATCTTTGAGACTGTGAAGTGGCGTTTACATTAACCTTAATGCATTATTTTATGATATGGAAATGCGGTTTATTCCTATAACTGTTAGATGACTTAGGGAAGCTTGTTTGAATTGGCTGCTAACGAAATTTCAAATCTGCATAAATAAAAAATGGACCCTCCATTTTCTTTTCGTAACTATTGTACCTTAAAATATTTCCTGGGACAGAGTCACCGGTTTTATCTAGTATTACAGCTTCTGTAGGCATAACCGTATAAACTGTATTGCAGTTGTGAGCTATACACATTGATATCGCAGATTCTGTAGGAAAAAAGCTAAACATGCATCACATCAAAAGTGTTTCCAGCCCAGATTTCAAACTTAAGAATTAAATATGTAAAACGTCCCAGATCCGTACACAGCGACCTTTAATACCTTCTTAGATGTAGTGATTTGTACTGATTTTATATAATACAATGTACTCAAACTATGGTAGATTTTACGTTCATGATTAAACGCTATGCCACAAAAGTTTATACTTAGATAGTTGTCATTTTCAAATTTAAAAATAACTTTTAATTTCATTTTGTTGATTGCTTCAGAGTAATGTGAAAATGGTGATGTCTGATAGGTGTGTTTAGATGCAAGATGACTGCCCACTCAAACTATGCGTTTTTGAAACTTTTACCGTTTATATAAGCTCGGTCTAATGGAATTTACACAGGTAGTTCAGCGTATGATGATCCTATAGTTGGTGTATACTTATTAATGTTAATATCAGGCTGCAAATTTCTTTGAAAGCCCATCCACCTTCTCTTTCTTGAAACTATTCACGTTTTGTTTTAATAGCGGAATATAATTCTTGATGCAAATGCAGCAATCGTCTGTTCCTTGCATTACCACCTGATATTCGGTATTAAAATATTCTGCTTCTCTAGGTAGGGTTCTTTCGGAAACATAGTATCCTAATAGGTCCATGTTAGATTTAATGCCAGACGTGTGAGCTTGCCGATGGATACAAGTACGCTAATCTCTGTCGATTTACTAGTTTACTGAAAGCTAAGAATATAAATTCCTTGCTGCAATTCTCTACCTTGCCATTCTAAACTTCTATATTAGAATACAGTTCTCTTACATTATAAATCAGCGGTTTTGCGATGGCTACTAAACGTTTTTAAGATCTTAAATGCCTAATACATTTTTTAACTTCCTATAATCGTCTCCAGTTACATCATACACATTCGGGGTGCTACTTCGACTAATCGATGAGGTTAAACAATTTTAGCTTCTTTGCTGGTGGAGGAACATATTCGTTGTCATTGTAGTTCCCGTTTATGGGCGTATATAGTGCCATGCCATACGCAAAACCTTTCTCTCTATCTGTCATATGCTTGCTGTGATTCGTGTCGTTTAGTAATATTCCCTTTCAAGGTACATATATACTCGGCCAAATTCTATGTTGTAAATATCTCAAATAACACTTCCACTATTGCCACATATTTCATAATTACGCATTAAAGCATCATTTCTATAAAATGTTTTTTCACACTTCTTACAACGAAGTATCACGTGTTGCAAACTTCAAGTTCTGAACACTAACTCCCCTCTTTACACCGAGATGATAATACATGCATAAGAAATTTATGTATGCACATATATATTACATTCTGAGATCCTATTCACTTGAAATATGCGTACTGATTTTGTTTTACTACCTCGTGCTTCCAATTAAAGTACCTGGGGTTGTGACCGAATGATCAAATGGATGAAAACTCCTAGCCTATGTAGTATTATCGCACATAGCCTATTGAAGTATCTAATATGAAATTGATGTACATTTACAAAGGACAGAAAATTACATAGATACATAGGTAACCCGAGCTTGTAAACCTAGTTGCATTGACGACTGCGATTGTACTCAATTTTTTCTATTAATTATGTTTCAAATTTCGCTCCAAATCTACTGAAATACGCCACATAACGATTCGCGAGAAATTGCTTTTATAATAACACTTTGGTTGCTTTTATTTGATTTCATATAAATATGTAGCATATTTCCCTCCACAAAGTAGACATTAGTTTTGATATGTTATTATATTATCATGTCGACATAATGCTTAAAGTTGGAAGAGTAAAAATTCGATATCACCCATGCTATTCTGTCCATACTACAGGCTGGTGGCTGCCGTACTGTATATGCCTTACTACTAATAGTGTTATATTTAGCTTTGGCAGGTCTTTCCTTTTAGCTACTTTATTTAATTAAATGCCTTAAAAGGATAAGTTGTAATTAAAGCAAGCGAAGCTTGTAATCCCTTGAATACAAGTACTAACGCTTATCAGTAATCTTTGATAAAGTATATTACGATTATTTTCAAATGGGCTTCTAGTCTTAAAAGAATAATAGTAAATTAACGAAAGACACTAAACAAGTTAACAATCGTAGTACGTTATATAATCTTCACTAAAAACACATAATTAACTGGAATAATGCAAGCTATTATCTAGACAAACCACATTCGCTTGCAGAATGGTCATATGTTGGGGCGTTTTAATTTTGAAGCGCTAACTTGATGCTGGTGTCTGATATGTGGATTTTCTAAAGGTTACCAGCCAATACTAAAATACAATTAATACTTATATGCTATTATTAATTTAGTAGAATTAATTTTAACACATTTAATAGTTTTCCTATTTATATAAATAACAATGAATGTAACTTGGTAACTGATGCTCAACGCCTTTCCAATTTCTTTTTCGTTGGAGTATTTATAACGTATAGCGCAACAACTTTCTATTTGGCAAACGTCCTATAGAAAGCCTATTAACCATTTCGGTTGGTCTGATCATTCAATTACCATAAACTAACAGTTACTGAGTTGAGAAGTAATAACAGTTAAAAATAGTCTTCCATATCGACGATATTTTTAAGTTTTGCATATCTATCAAGCATATAAAACTTTAGAAAACTTTGATAAACTATTGCATTTCCTTATTTTGTTATTTTAACTGTATTGATTATTTGTTGCTATCTATTTTGTATCTAATATATCACTTGAACGCTTTTCAACAACTCTGAACATTGAATTTAACTTTGTTTTCATCATTCCGACATTTTGATTGTGCTGTCCTAACACTTTATTTACTTAAAGTCATTTTAATTTTTATGTAATTAATGTTTATTTCCCATTAGTTAATTAAATTAACTTCTTGTGTTTATGTAGGTATTTTGATATTGTGTTACATCTTCTTCTAAATTCTTAGCAATTACAGCCTATGATCATAAACCGAAAAGTTCCGCAACTTCAGCATACAATTTGATTATTTTATCCAGGTGTCTTAATTTTAGCGCTTCCAAAGAACACCTAGTTAGATCAAAATTCTAGATAATTAAAATAAATTAAATCTAATATGTAATAAGTAGAAACTATCTTGAATTATAATATGATTGGGATTCATTTATTTAACATATATATCAATATTAAAATTGCTATCTATAGATAACTAAACGTCTCACGTCAATATTTTCATTAAAATTTGTAATTTTAAATTTCAAATAATATTAAAGGTTCAGCGATGAATATATTCTAAAGATAAAATGAAATATGTACAAAGGAGATATTTGCTTTGCCTAAAAGGGAGAAAAATAGAGGGCGGTTGTGTAAAGCAAAGGTATCAAAAGGTTTACGCTGATGATTAAGGAATAGCAATTTATAACTTTAAGCAAGCTTACTGATTTACATATCTATATAATTACCTACAATATTTAGATGCGTATTCAAATATTTTAATATACTTTTAAATTTTTAAACGAAACTGAATTCTATTTATTGTGTAATAATACTTTAAAGGGAAAGCAAATTACAATATGAAATGCGAGTTTGTAACGTATCATAAGGGTGTGTTATAAAAATTGAGTATTTAGTACAGTTGTCGTTATTATCAATACATGAGTAAGCACATTTCAATACGTCCTACCCGACACCAGCCTATATAGCAAGCGTTATTTGCCCTAACTGTATTTTCTATTTTATTGAATATATTTGATAGTGTTTGATATACAGTACATTTTATAAATTACTAACCGCAAAAGTCTACTATCGATAGTTCTGGTTAACATGGGGCCAAAAATTAGTCCTCCATCTGAACATGCAAAGTTCATACTTTTTTAGAACATTGTTCGTGATCAAGAGGTAAGCGCGTTTAATTTTAAGTATGCCACATTCAATACTTTCCTTCGCATTATTTTACTTTTGATCGGTCAGTAATCTATATCTTAAAAACTAGTAATTAGTTCTAGCTTTTGGTATACTTCTTTATATTAAAACTAATGCATCATCAATATTTCCTTCTGAATAGTACACACAGATAGTAAAACTTGTAACATTATTTTGCAAATTATCTTTTATGCGCAGCGGTATCCTTAACTTTCACAACGCGCTCATATGAAGTGAAGAAAGTCTTTACACTGCAGTTGTGACGAGTCGCCTAAGACGCTTCTCCATGAACGTTTGAGCTGGAGTTGCACGTCATCAATTAGCGGGACCGTTTTCTCTTCCAAGCAGACTAACAGGAAACGAATAAGTTCAGTTTCTTCAGAACGAAGTTGAAGAAGTATTTGAGTAAACGACACTACGGCATAAGAGAAATGCAGCACATTTTTTCATTCCAACGAATATTTAAACAAAAGCGTAGTGTGCCTGTACTGTCGCCATCTCATTCGCTAGATTTAATTCCTTTAGATTTCTGTAGATGCAGATATTTAAAATCATTAATTCTTTCTGAACCTGCTCGTATTATAGACATGGATGACACACAAAAAACTAAAAACCATTTTAACCATAACAGAGAGGACTTGGGTTATTTTAACGCGTTAGAAGTTCTTGCAGTGAAAGAATTCGTGCTTACGTTCAAACAAATGGTGGGCATATTAAGCATCACCTGTATAAGCTTATTTATTTTAGTTGGTTAAATACTATTTCGTTTGCCTAATTAATGTGGCCAGATCGTTAAACGTAAAATGTACTACAACTGTCAGAAATACCGAAAACTTAAAAAAAATGTGCGACAACTTGGTTTGTTTATACAATAGCACTTCTGTTTCGGAAATGGAACAATATAATAGAAGATTCGCTATTAGGTTGAAGGCAACCTGTAATTTCCTAAGTTATAAAACTGAACTAATAATAAGTACACTAAACTCTTTAATAATAAATAATTAATTACATATCATAGGAAACTTTGATTAGTTGAATTTTTGACTTTGCATTCATCGAGCACAAATCTCTCTCTTTTCCTCAGACATAAAATAAAACTTTGAATTTCTAACTTATAAAATATAATAATGTAACAAAACTAGAAGCAACAATAATTTTAAAGAACCTTCTAGAATATTTAGGAATACTGTAGAAGGTTTCTCACGACTGAAATAAATGTTATGATTACGAATGACTTATTACTGTAATCGATATCTATCTAAATAATGTCTTAGTGTTGCAATGTACTACAACATAATTATGACTAATTCTATTCTTTAGTATTGCATAATATTCTGGACTTTCTCCTTTCTATATAAATAGGAGACTAAATTCCCTCAGCTTTTAGCTTACTTAAAAATCTTCTCTTGTTAGGTAGTTGTTATAAATAACTAGAAATGTTAACATGAAAAGTCATTTGTCCTAAAGGAATCGAAATATAAAGATTTAGTGTATATTTATAGATATTTAAATACCTATAAATGTTTACTTACTGTAAAATAAACGTTTAATCAAGTAAGTCAAACAAATAATGCTAGTTAATGAATATAAATAAATATTTTTGAACAATTACCTAGTTTTGCTACGATAAAACCCTCATCAAATTTAGACGACTTAGTTTTTACATATAATACCAAGTAGTATGATAATAAAATATAAATGTTTATTTCTTACAAAGTACGCCACATTTTTTTACAAATGTTACATAATTCTAATTCACACGTTTATACTATATAATACAGGAACTTCTGTTATAATATCTAGAAGAATGGTTTATTTTAAGGTACCTACGGATTTAGTGCATTCAAATTTATACCTGAAGCTAATTATGAGAGCAGATTAGATTATTAGATAAAGTTTGAATAGTGTATTTCTGTAAAATGAACAAATCATATTACCTCAAATGCACTAATCCATATGGTTTAGGAGGGGAAGAGAACATTTAATGTACAGTCAATTATTAAGTAACCTCTTTCACATACGAAGCGTACATTAAAGTTAAATAAATATTAGGGCAGCACTTAGGCAATAAATTAGCGAACAAATTAAATTATTTAAGGTTATGATTGCTTAGCCGTTCTTAGATAATTACATACCATTAGTATAGGATAACTGCAAACCAACAACATTAATGATTCATTAATCAACCTAATTCATTAAATCTTTCTTAAGTTATATTATATTGAAGCGCATTTAAATATTAAATTCAACAACTCGAATTAGCTCCATACACAATTCTTAATAAATAAATTAACGTTTCTTTTAGATTTGATAAATTTCTATAGGCCCTAGTGATAACTCGTTGCTACTACACGAAGGTGTTAACATGAAAATAAATTTAAGATGAAACCCATTATTATAGCTTATTTAATAAATCTGCGTTGCGATGCATTTCAGATGAGTAATTATAGTTTTCAATCAACCCAAATTACATTATCGCTTGCGTAGTGTAATTGTCTTCAATAGCCGATATCGCAGTTGGCGTCACCATTAATGTCAACTTCATCTTATACAATGGATCTATTTAACCGGGTATTCAATTGGAAACGGTAAACTATAATTCATTTAATTAAATTACTTAATATCCTAAATAAGACGCTAGTTAAAGGTTACTAAAGTAATCTATTATAGCAAAATCAAATTTGCTAATTATAGTACATTACATTACGTATTGCTAGCAATTAAGAATAACAACATAAATCAATAATTATAAGGCATTACCAAAAAGTTAAAATATTGAAATTGTATGCTGCTGACAAAGTAAAATACTAGGAGAGCACCACTTCGTCGCACACTACCCATCAATTTATAAATATATATCAGAGGGGTAAAGCTAATCTTATGATTCAACCTTTTAATATAAAAAATAACAAAATAGAAATAAGTATTTTGAATAACGTCCAACTCAATTGAGACTCCTAATTACAATTTCTAATTTGTAACGTTACATTAGTAATTTAATTGCTTTTAGCTTACTTAATTTAACAATAAAGTTTCATCATATATTCGTTTATATTTCCTTGTAGTATTTTTCAGAAACGTGGCAGCGTTCCTTTTCAATACCAACAGGGGCAACTCTGTGAATTTACCAACGTCTTTGGCTAATACGCATGCCAATCTTTTGTAGAGATTTGTGAAGGATTTCGAGGCTTTGTCTTTTCCAGGCCTTTGCAATAACATGTATTAATAGTTTGCTAAAATAATGTCTAATAAATTGAATTTAAAACAAAATATTGTGTTAAAATGCAATTGCTTAGTGTCTTATTTCAAGAAAGCAATAGCAATCTGTATTTAAAGATTTATAGGAATTTAAATTGATTTCTGTTCTAATGCACTTGGTGAAAGTTTTAAGCCAGCTGTTATCTTGTTACATCGTATGAAAGTCAAGTACCTATAATTATAAATGGTAAATTATTTTACTTCCTAAGCGTGGCATATACATATATATAGGGAAGAACATTCGACCGCCTTCTTTGAAATAATAAGATTATATTAATTCACATTAATAGTATATTTAATTTTTTTAAAAGGAAAACTAATTTATATTACCAAATTTAAATTACATTCTTTGCTTGAGACTAAGTCAATCAAATATATTTATTTTATTGTTTTTAGTATAAATAATTTGTAACTTCAAAAATAAGTCAGGACATTATTGATAATAGAGTTCCTTGTATATTCTACTAAACATAGTATTTTCAATTTTTTAAAGAACATATTACTTTGTTACGTGTATTTCCTTGTTCGAACAACGAAGTGTGAACCAAATTCCACCTGAAGTCCAACGCAGAGATGGTAAAGTTACAAGGAAATCAATAATCGAAACTATAACTAAGTATTTATTTACATTCTTAATCTCCTTTCATGTAAAATGGTTTATACTAATTTATGTTTCTTTAAATAATTCTATTGTTAATTAAATTTTGGTTACAAGTTGTTTTTTTCTCTCCAATGTGCACATTTATTATCCCCCTAAACAAATAGTATTCAACGGTAGCTATTTTCACTATATAATTATTTTGTATCTGATGGAATCCACCGTCTGGCGCCCTTAAAATATAAACCGTTGCATGCTATTTAAGTGAAGATCTAACGCATCTCCGGTAGAATCTTAGAGCTAGCTAACGTAACTAATATCCCGCTATAAGAACAAGGTAATTGACTAAATTCTATATTTGGTAATATAAATTAATCTTCGTTTTAAAAAGATGAAATGTACTATTAATGGCGATTAATATAACATTATTATTTCAAAGAAGAAGGTTGAATGTTCATCCTTATTATTGTAGTTACGAACTGAATTAAACTATGCCATGCTTAAGAAGTAAAATAATTTACCCTTTATTATTATATGTACTTGACCTTCACACGATGTAACAAGATAACAGCTGACTTAAAATTTTCACCAATAGTATTAGAACTGAAACCAATTTAAATTCGTATAAATCTTTAGATATAGATTGTAATTGCTTCCTTGAAATAAGACAATTCTTCCTGATTGAAAACAACTAAAAGAACAAAGAAAAATTGACTAAGTTTTAATTACCAAACGAAAATGTTGGAATTTCAAACGTTTGCCATCACATTGTAAAATTAATTAATCTTTAAAAATCTTTTTAAATTTATATAATTATTTTCATTTTAATAGAAAAGATTGTATACTACACTAAGCAGTTTCATTTTAACACAATATTTCTTTTTAAATTTAATTTATTAGACACTATTTTAACAAACTATTAATACAACATGTTATTGCAAAGGCCTGGAAAAGGCAAAGTCTCAAAATCCTTCACAAATCTCTAGAAAAGATTGACATGCGTATTAGCCAAACACGTCGGTAAATACAAAACGTTGCCACTGTTGTTATTGAGAATGAACATTGCTACGTTTCTAAAAAATACTACAAGCAAATATAAATGAATATATGATGTAATTTTATTGTCAAATTAAATAAACTGGCAGCAACTAAATTACTAATGTATATACAAATATACATGTAACGACGTAACGTTACAAATTTAGATTATTTAGGAAGTATTAGTCGTTCTTGGAGTGGTAGTCAGAAATTCTAGAATTGGGCTATAAGAAACATTCCTTTACTTTTCGACTACTGAAAATGAAAAATCAATATTTTTTTTAGCTGTATCGCGTCAACTGCTAAGGTCTTTAACGCATCTGATATGTGTACAATAATGTTGACATAATAAGGGTCTTGACAAATTGCTAGCCTTCCGGGTAAGTTGCCTTAATGTTAAATTTTATTGTATTTGTCGATTGCTTTTAGGAATTGGGGCAGATATTTAATTTTATTTGTATCCTTTAAGTTATCTCCAAGTGTGTTGGAGATGGAATACAAATGACGCAGAGGCGTATAAGCTGGACAGAGACAATTTAAACGTTTTACTGTTAGGTATGTTTAACATTGTGTGCAAGAAGGAGCATTAGCGTTCGATAGTAAATACTTGTAGGTTAAGGATGTATGGCCATTTCTCGATCGGCAAATTATGCTACTCTCTTTTCTCACAGCTGTTGGTACCTGCCATCTGTTGACATTTGGCTTAATCGTTCTGAGGTGAGAGTTAGATCTGTATCAGTTTTGCTGCCATTGTGTCTGCGTTATATTTTTTAAGAAATTAGAGACATTCATGTGATTGGCAATGTCTATGCGTTCTAGTACATCATGTGTGGTGGCATCACGAGCCGCCGCATCTGCTCCTTCGTTGCCTTGGATGTTTATGTGACTTGGCACCCATAAGAATGTAACGTGATGGTTGAGCTCAGAAAGATGTTTTGTGGTTGAAAGTATCATTTGTACCGTAGGATCCTTTGTATAGATATTAAAAGCGCAGTCAGGGTACTGAGAGAGTCGTTGACGATGAGAACTCTATTATATCTTTCTACTAACTCACACTAGCGGAGATCCTGCCATATGGCGTATAATTCTGCCGCGTATATTGAGGTGTACACGGGCATGCTCCAAGAGTGCTCATTGCCGTTTATCGAGAAGGCACATCCAACACCTGTGTTTGTCTTCGATCTATCAGTGTAGATAATAAGGTGGTCACGGTAATTGTACAATACGACTTTAAGTTCTAGGTGATACAATAAATGAGGCGTGTTCTCTTTTTCATGTCTTGGCAGATTAGTGATTACCTTGGGACGAGGGATCAACCATGAAGGTATTTCAAGCGGTCCTACTGTAGCAGATGGGGAAGTTCCAAGTTTCTCGATTGTAGAAGTTGTTGAATATTCCACCCTAAGGGTTTGTGTAACCTATGCCAGCCATAAGCGTAGACTTGGAGTAGTATAAAAGGAACCAACAGAGAGCCTGATGGCTGCATTCTGGATAGCTTCTAATGGTTTCAAGACGATGATTGCCGCTGAGGACTATGCTTCGCAGCCATAATCAATTCTCGATAATATCGACGATTTGTAAATCTGCAATAAGACCTCAAAATATGCTCCCCATCGTTTTCCTGCTAGTGCCCTTATGATATTAAGAGCTGTTTTTCAGCGTAGTGTTAAACCAGCGATATGCCTTTTCCAGCTGAGGCTGGAGTCTAGTTTTAATCCTAGAAAGGTGCTATAGGATTTGCATTCGAAATAATTATTTTTCAATGAGAGTAGCGGTCCGTAATGCGGTCTTCTTAATTTACAGAAGTGCATGCAGTAGGTTTTCCAGGATGATAGTGTGAATACCAATGCTTCTACATTGGAAGCTATCTTATTGATCGCTTGCTGCATATGTCTGTTTATTTCTCCAATGGTGGATGCAGAGTATAGAATGGCGAGATCATCGCCATAAAGGTATGTATTGATGTCAGGGAGACGCATGTTATTAGGGAATTAATGGCAATCGCGAACAATATTGCGCTTAAGGTTGAGCCCTGAGGGATGCCATTCTCCAGTATTCTTATCGAGAATTTTCTATTTTCCAGGAAGGATGAAATAAATTGTGGCAGCTTCACTCTTAGATTCCAGTCATATAATTTCCTCAGTATACCATATCTCCATGTTATGTCGAAAGCTCTTTCGATATCAAAGAAAATAACGTCTGCGTTGTGTCTGCGTGCAAAGACTTGAAGCATGTTATGTTGTAGATGGACCAGATGATCCGTCGCCAACCTATGCATCCTGTAACCCGCCTGACTAGTTATTAGGTAACCTTCTTTTTCTATAATCCACATTAACCTTGAACTAACCATCCTCTCAAGTATCTTGCCATACAGGACTAATAGGTCTATAGCTAGATACATTGTGAGGGTTTTCTCCGTTTTTTAGGATGGGAACTATTGTTGCTTCCTTTCAGCTGGCAGGGTATTCACCATTTTCCCAGATCTTATTGAAGGCACTGAGTAATTGCGTTTTGTAGGTATGTGTTAAATTGTCTAACATTTCGTTCATCAACAGGTCAGCACCAGGAGAAGACGATTTACTATGTTTAAAGGATATGTTTAGTTAAGTTATTGCGAAGGGCACGTTGTAATTAAAGTGATGTAGACTACGAAAGTCTAGTTAAGGTTCCCTTACTGTTTTTGTTGCTAGGAAGGTTGGGTCGTAGTTTTCGAAGCTACTAGTGTGTTCGAAATGATTTGCAAGAATCTCAGTCACCTATTCGTGATCGTTGACAAAGTGATTTTCGTCGGTTTCTATTTGTATGATTCTTAACACATTTCTACCTGATATCGCCTTTACTTTTCTCCACACTTGAACAGTAGGGGTTTCTCGTGTGATAGTTGATGTGTAGTCATTCGACGCGTCTCGCTTACTTTGGAGAATGATACGTCGAGCCCTTTTGAATATGATTAGATTTTCCTTACTGGGATGCCTTCAAAAAGTGTAGTAATTACGCTTTTTTAATTTCACGGCTTCACTAACATGTTGATTCCACCAGGGTACCCTGCGGCTAACCATAGTTCCTCCTTCCCTTGGTATGGAGACTTCCACAGCTGCTATGATATTACTGGTAATTTCAGCTATGTCTGATGAGTTTGAGTTTTGCCTAGTAGCAGAAATGTTGAGGTGTAATCGAAAAGCATCCCATTTGGCTGCAGATATGTTCCATCGTGTTGGAGTAACAGTCGGAGGGAATTGTTCATCTGTCGATATAATTATTGGAAAATGATCGCTATGATAGAGATCACTTAAAACTCTCCAAAAAAACAAAGCAGCGAGATTTGACGTAACTATCGTAAGATCGATGGCAGAGAACGTTCCGGTTCTAGCGCAAATGTGCGTGTTTTCACCGGTGTTCAAGAGGAACAGCTGATTGTTTTCAAAAATGTTTTCTAAAGCTTCTCCGTGACGATCTATGCGAGATGAACCCCACAGGGGATTATGCGCGCTGAGATCACCCATTAGCATACATGGAGCAGATAGCCGAGCTATGATATTTTCAAGGTCAATTTGCCGCCAATTTCTGTCTGGTAAGTATATGTTACAGACCGCCAGTTTAATGGAAATTGTTATCTGTACCACAATAGCCTGTATATGAGTCAACAACGGTATTATGTTAAATTGTACGTCACTTCTGAGAATAATTGCAACCCCACCTCTAGACCTTGTATTTGGAGGAACATCTTTTCTAACTATTTTGTGATTTCGTAAGTGGTATGCTTGAGCAGGTTTAAGATGGGTCTCCTGTAAACACAAACATGCCGGATTTAATTCAGTGCTGATCGTTCTCAATTTGCAATAATGATGGATAAATCCATTACAATTCCGTTGTGTGATTGGACTGTTGAATTTTGATATATAAATACACATAGAGCTATTTAAAAAGGAATATCAAGTTTGAGTAATTAAAACGAATATAAACACGATAGCATTACAGCTATAATATAAGTTTGATTTGTTTAAAAAATAAATAAATAAATGAATGAATAAAACAAGAGCGATTAATATAAGAAATATATAAATATAAAATATATGATGAATAAATAGATAAATATCACAGTGTATTCTAGTGTTAGCAAAACTCATCGTCACTAACAACTGGACGCTTTCTGGGTTTCCCCTTCGGCCATCCCTTGCCTTTCTTTTTCGGCGATTCCTGCGTCTGATTCGACCCTGTAGAGAGGGAGCCATCTTCAGACATAGTTTTCTCCTCTCTGGCAATTCGATTTCTTTTCTCCACATTAGGAGAGGTAGACCGAGAGACATGAGGGGAAGAAGGAACTAAATAGATGTTATCTCGCAATACCTCTGCAGCTGTTTTGAGCAGGGGTTTAATTGCCGTAACTAAAGAGTGTTAAAAGCTCTCTGGCAAAAGATGGTATACCAATATTGTTTAATGGAACTGCAGTTGTTGTTGTAGCCTTAGCGTAACTAACTCTCACAGTCGGGGTAGGGGTAGTGACTTTCTTGTTAGCTTATGCGTACGTTGTACATTCCCTTGCCCTAATTTCTTGTATAGCGGTTTCTTGTTTGAAAACTGGCCAACTAGTGGCTCTGTCGGAGTGTTTACCATCACAATTAACGCATATAACGGACTGTTCACATGGGAAGCCTATATACAATGGTTTCCCGTAGACGCATAACGGTTGTTGTATGGAATATTGTGACGTGTGTTCAAATCTATGACATCTAATGCATTACGTAATATTTATTGTTTTCGATAGTGCTGTGGTATTGAAAGTTAGTACATGATTTGGCGTGTCCTGAAGTTCACGACCCTTTCTAGTTTTCTATCGACGAACTTCAATTACACCTTGACTACTTAATTCTTCACAAATTTCATCGATGGTACAATTTAGTAGATCCGGACAGAAAATGACACCTTTCGACACATTCGTAGTTTTGCGAGGTTGTACTTCTACAAGGAAGTCGATATATCTAGTAGTCTTATTTACTTTTCTGCTTTGAGCATTGGACGAAGTTTCAATTAGTAATTCATCCTTAATTTTTCTTGTCATTTTCAATTGTCCATACAGGCCATATAATGCCTTTTGAATTACAAATATACTGACCTTATCGAAGTTCAACCCATCTAGTCTTTTTAGAACAAGAAATCGGGGCATAGCCTCCGTCTCTCTGTTCATTGCTAAAATAGAGGTAGTTTTATGTGGGGCGCCGACTTTTCCACCAGCTCTTGCCACAGGGTGCTTATGCATCGCAGCTGTAACCATGCCCCCCCCCC
>JAHWXV010253255.1:0-10500 GCA_024586415.1 Phrixothrix hirtus | reverse complement strand
CGCATTAGCGCGCTAAGTACTCCACCACCAAGTTCATGAAACGGTACAAGTCAAATATTTTTATATACAGGTATGTTCTAAATATTGCTAATTTAAGCTCACCTTTCGCTTATTCAATTTTTATTATATCTTAAGGATTATAGTAATTTAAAGTATTTAGGCACCCACTACTAATGTTGTTGTGCATCCTGATGAGATGACGGTTCGCATTGGTGCGTTACTAATTTGTTTAATATAACATCTCTGCTTTAAGAAATTAAGTAGATATATGGAAGAATTTAATTTGTGCAGTAACACCATCCCGGTCGGGCAATAGTTTGCGCACTAGAGATAAAATATAGAGAATTGATGGTCCATTCCCGGATAAGCGATTTTTCTGATGCGAGATTTTTGATAACAATAAACAGGTTACTGTCAAACATTTTACAACTTTTCGAAAGCACTCCACAACAAATGCACAATTAATTTTCGATCAGTTAAATTTAAATACCAGAATTATTATCCGTGTGATTTGATGGAACATCAAGTACATCTAAGTTTCAATAGTCTAAATAAAATGTTATTTTGAGTGCCTAAGTTTTGTTTTGATTGACTCATGTCGTAGTAAGACTTTCAGAATTGTCCCAAACTTTATCATTATTCAGTCCCTACTACATTTGAGGATACCTGTAAGAAAGTGTATATTGAACCAATGATTAGGTAGACTTACCATGCTGAAGCTGTGATCGCCTTGTCAAAGCTAAAGGTTGGGATTTAAATCGCATGTTACTTATTTTGGATTCGTAATTTGCCTTTACATGTGACATCCAATACTACAAACCATTATCAAAGTTAGCAAAACACTCTAGAGCTCATACATGATTTTGATTTTGGCCATGCCAAGTGTGTAGCATCTCTGCAGATGTTAAAATTTTCTAATTAAAAGATATAAAATTTTAAAAAAATACAGATGAGGTTTCAGTGCGAAATTTTATTTTGCAACCCCAAAAGATGAGAAACGAGTGGTTTTTTCTTCCCTGTGTATTGAGATTGCTGTTTTATGTTCTGCAATCAAAACTACTGATAATAAACTGATAGTGAACGTAAGACTCCTCATTAATATTACATCTCAATCTATGATAACGGGCAATACAAAAAAATACTTTATAGAATAGGGGTAAAGTACGGAGCAAACTTTGGAATTCCGTTTATGAAGTTATCCTAATATTTGCTACAATCGCTTTCACAAGTTGCTCGTACGAAACTTGTTGTTGTCAATAGCCATGAGAGTCATATCATCAATTCTCTTTGAGTCATGCTATCCATGAATTCAAAAGTATTGTTCCATTTGAAACGATATTTCCGACACTACATGTATAGAGTGGGGCAGGGAAGTATCCCTAACTTTGGAGGTAAATAAAAATATAACAAAAATATTAGAACAAAACTTTATTGCAGCATCAGAAGGGTACAACTGGAAGTTATTTAGTTTTAAACAATATATCATTCACGTGATGTCCCTCATTGTCAATGCACTGATGTAGCCAGGTTCGGAAGTTCTCCATAACTCTACGAAGCATCTGTTGCGGAATACAGCCAACTTCAGGGTGTATTGCATGCTTCAAGGCTTCTAGGGTCCTGGGTGAATGTTTAAACACCTCACTTTTGAGGTAGCCCCATAAAAAGTAGCCGCACGGAGTTAAGTCCGGCGAGCGAGCAGTCCATGCAATGTCACCGTACCGAGAAATTATGAGACCGGGAAACCCTTCCCTCAAAACATCCATTGAATTTCTAGCAATATGGGCTGTGGTGCGATTCTGCTGAGCTGTTGAAGTTGAGGTTCAAGAAATTGTTTGATCGTGGTTACATACCGCTCAGAATTGATGGTAACAGCGTAATTGTTCTCTTCAAAGAAATAAGGCCAAGTGATGCCTTCACTGCTGAGTGCACACCAAACTGTCACTTTATCACTATGTAGAAGCTTCTCATGAATTACACTACGGTTTTTACCACCCCAATAACGTATATTCTGATTATTAACACTTCCAGAAATGTGGAAGTGCGCCTCGTCACTAAACAAAGTACGCGCATATTGAGGCAAGGTTTCAATCAAAGTTTCACATGCCTGTACTCGATTTTGCCAGTCCCGCTGTGAGAGTTGTTGAGCAATGACCACCTTGTACGGATGGAAGTGCAGGAATTCGTGGAGAATTCGACACACAGTACGGTTAGAAAGCGTCAGGGCGGATGCATGCTTGCAAGCAGAAGGCTTAGGGGACAGCAAAATCGATATTCTTACACGGTCAATGTTTGCTGGAGTTCGGATGGTCCTCTAAGCCCCAACTCTTTTTTTTCACAACACTACCAAATGCACGGAAGTTCTCCACCCATAACAAAATTGATTTACGTTCAGGAACAGCATTTCGAGGTGGATTTCGATAACGAGTACGCAGCGCACGCTGCAATTTAACGATAGACTTGTTTTGGGTAAATACGTCTCGATGGCAAAAGCGCGTTGCTTATTCGATTAAGGCGTATCTACAACTAATGGCGGCACTAATGGAAACTTCCAAGAACACAGCGTCAAAATATCCTACCATCACTCCTCCAACACGTCCCCTCCATTCACAACTTAATCTCACCCCCCACCCTGTATGTTTTTTGGGTAGCTTAAACAGCTTGCACAATTGAACGAAATTATGCTTTAAGTTAACATTCCTGGTAATTAGTACTCGAGAAAAATTGTTATAGCTTTTTAGGCCATACAAAATTAAGCGATAGGCAGTAATATTTCAAGTGCCTATATTTCAATATCTTTTTAACATTATAATACAACACATTACTGAATTAAGTTACAGTCATATCTTTAATTACTAGGCCTGTTTAAGCTTTTGAGCTTACCCTAATTAAAACACCTCCAAGCCTTTAACTGTATTTTACTCAGGGTTTTTAAATTTAAGCCCCTTGAAAAACTGAAAATGAACGCAAAGCATGAATGT
Organism: Phrixothrix hirtus; assembly: GCA_024586415.1. Lineage (NCBI taxonomy): Eukaryota > Metazoa > Arthropoda > Insecta > Coleoptera > Phengodidae > Phrixothrix > Phrixothrix hirtus. The sequence goes on along the minus strand of JAHWXV010253255.1, from coordinate 7,522 downwards.
CAATTTATACCTTATGGTGGTAATGCAGTTATGAGGCTTAAATGTACAATAAGAATAAGAAGTCCATATCCACCTCCAAGGTTCAGATAGGTTTACACAGATTCGTCTGCACTGAAAGGTTATCAATTATTAATACGCCCCGCTTTTGAAATATACAGAGTTACTAAAATAAATTGTTATATTACAATTATTCACCACTTCAAATGCGTGCTGTTGCGAAAAGACGCATCTTCTAATATCTTTGTATGGATGTTACGATTCAAGCGAATATCACTTTCAATTGAGCACTTTTCGTTCTTGACTGTACCTATGTATGTATGTAAATATAGAAATATTCAATCGCAGGTAAGCCTATTGATAACACATGCTTAAATTTATATTCTTCATTTTTAAAAATCTAGACAGTTTTGCTCTTCAGTACTAATGTGCATTATATTACAATAAAAACATATGTTAAGGCACGGGATGTATTTTATTAATTTTGTGTAAGAATACGAAACCCTGAAGAAAAGCGCAGCACGGATCGCGGTTCTTTTAACTTTGCCTGTAACAAATACTTATCTTCGAAATTAACACTACTAAAATATCATAAACGGTTAACAGTCTTTAATCAGAGAATGCCCGCTAGATCAAATTGGAAATAATCGCCGATAGTCGTTAATTCAAAATCTTCAAACCATACACGTAAATCTAAAGAAATTCTGCATTACAATTAATTTTCCAATTAGCTGTAAATTTATTATTTTACCTTAATAACTGCTTGATTGCTTACTACTTACGCTCTACCAATTAAACGGTAACACTAAATAACTCAAACAATTCAAGAACAATTAACTTCAGATATTGAATATCACAATATTTCTAAAACTCATGATTTTCTTAACTTTAAACTTATCTACCTGGTTATGCAAAATAAATTATATCAAAATAGCCTTACAATTGAACAACGGTTCATCAATTGTCGCAAATAAGGAGAACAAATTCTAGATTGATTCAGGTGTTGCGCAAAATGTCTGTAAAAGTTTATGTGACCATCCAAGTGACTTTATGACACATTTTTTAAAAAAATAATTTTTTAATTGCAACTATTTATTAGATTAAATTTTATTAAAACCTTTGGAAAAATGTCAAGAGTAAACCTCGGCTTTTGGTGAACCAATTTCAACCAAAATGCAATCATCCCTTAATATCAATATAAAATTACTTACCATGTTTGGTTTTGAAATTCATACTAGTTTAAAGGTCAAAGTATTTTATTAACAATTTTTAAAAATGTGTAACTTCAAGTTTCAGTAAACCGATTTTAACAAAATCTAATTAACTTTTAATCCTAATATAAAAGTACTAAAGAGGATATTTGATTTTGAAATTCATATTAGTTTTTGAAATAGAGCGCACCCAAAATGTGGTTAGGCATAAACAAAACGTGCCAATCCATCAAAATCTGAAGCTTTTTCTGCACGATTAAAATACTTTCCCGCAAAATGTACATTAAAGTAAAAAAAAAGTTTTTATTAATTACATTTCGCTAATGTAAAAAGGCTTGATCACTATAATGCCACATTACGTAGTCATTAAAAAAATTTTACTAAGAATTTTATTTTTGTCGAACAAATTCTAACTTCACTTGAATGGTTCACATTTAAGATGAATGTAAAAATAAGACTTTCCAAACAAATCTTGGGTATATTCGTACGAAGATTTAAGATAAACAATCAAGAGTAATAGTAATTTAAAATTAGTTGAAGCGAGGTTGTTTGTTGGTCGCGACTCTATAATTGGATTTTTTACAATCTAATTATTTGTTTATTTATTTATTTAGTATCAACGGTCAACTAACTTCGTTTGGGGTAGCTCTGGCGTGCCGCTTAAATGACACGTGCTAGTACTGTTATTTACCTTTTCGCCTGGGTTGGTTATTGTTAAAATCAAGCATTGTTATTTTTCTCAAACAAATACAAAATGTAGGTTTAAAATTTATTTATTAAATAAAGGTCAAAATTGATGTAATTTGCATGTAATACAAAACAAATTAAAACAATAAAATAATGAAAATCAATGATAGAATTGATTAGCTTAATTAAAATAAATGATAATAAATTTATTTAATTTACAGTTAAGATGTAATCATTTTATATGAACTAAATTTTATGTTGTAATGAAACTAGTTAATTGTTTTAATATCTTTATTTATATTCACTACGATTAGGTTATTCATATACACTTATTTACTTAAATATTTATTTCACAATACACACAAGCATTTATATTTCTATTTATGTATATCGCAACGAACAGTACAATATTCTAATTAAAACTAAACTAAGGGAATTTAATCTACTATTTATATAGATAAGAAAAAGATCTAGAAAAATAAGGAAACTCTAGATTAGTAAGGAATAAAATTAGTCATAATAATAATGCAATAAATTGTTGACCTAATTAGATTGACAGGTATCGGTCACCGCAATGAGACATGTGGGATTACATCATCTATTTTATTATAAGTAAGGTGCCAAATTGTTCCAGAATGTCCCATTAAGTTATTATTGTTTCTAACTTTTGTTACAATATTTACAGCAAATAAGATATTTGTTGCAAAATGGCTACTCTAACGCCAAAGGGATTACATATATTGTCTAACTAAAGATGTAGAGTTGCAGATTACCTGAATTTCTAAATAAAAGTATTTATGAATGAATACTCAAGCTGTATACTTTTAGTTAGATTTAAATAAATCAACTTTCTTAAATAAGCAATTGAAAGCCTTTTGAAATTTCGGGTCATTCCCGAGTTTAAGTCAATTAATTAATTGGCAAACTTCATACTGTAGTACCACATTTCTGGTATGCAATTCCCATCCTATGTTTACTTCATAGGTAGATTCTTAAGAAAATGAATTTCTTGGATTTAGAGCAGACCTTTGCCCCTGCGTTTGCAGTTGTAACAAATTAAATATAATTTTTTCCTTTTGTAAATCAGTTTGACAATAATCTGATCACCGGATCTTTGGACCGAATTAACTTTGTTACTGAATACGTACACTGTAACTTTACGATGCATCATCGATTCTAGTTAATCAAAAGACACAAAAATTTTTGGTTGTTGGGGGTTTATATTACCTTTCCACAGTTGGTTCATCCAATACGGTGGCTTGCATTTTGAATTTAAATCCAGGAGTTCAAATTTTGTTTCATGGGAACTTAACAGTAAAACTTAACTTAGGGATGTCGTCGGTAGAACTGTTAAAAGTTTCCATGCAAGTTTTAAATATACTTTCTATTGAGATGGTCATGCATAACCTTGGATCTTTACATTTGCTTAGCAAATCTGCCGATTTCTATCTTTTTAACAATCTAGCCTAAAGTGCTATTGCAATAAGTTAAGTTACATTAATGGTTAATTTACTTTATTTGTGCCTAAGAATTTTTATATGCACAATATTTTTATTTATTGTTAAACATTTCGGTGCGAATTAATATTTTCATTGTAATGTGGTATCAACAAAGGTTCAATTGCTTTAATTACCAGGCCATTTAAATACTTTGAAATTTCAGGGGATTATTTTGTATTGATCAATTATTTCAGGTTCACAATCAGTAGCGTTTTTCAACAAATGAAAATGTAAGGTTCCAGTCAAGCGTCTATTAATGAGACGTTCAATTTCAAAGGAAATAGCGAGTGATTTTTAATATGTTGGTAAATGTCATGGAGTCGGAAATAACCCATACAATAATACTTGAGTATTTCAAGAAATACAAACAGCCCTTGAAAATGAAAATTTCTTCCACATTATTTCAGGCAAGCCAAAAATTGTCTTGATTTTGTGTTTGATTCTATTTTAAATCATTCATTAAAAACACTTTAACTATAACGGAGTATCGCGGTATTTAAAAATTTTGAGTCGTTGGTGCCTTTGAATCTATTTTAAAAAACCAAATTATTTCAAAATATTGTTAATTTTTCAAGATTTAAAACCTCAATTTTTGTTAACTTTATAAATAGGTTCGTTCAAAAGTTATGAGACTGGAGAAACTTGAATTGAATATTTTCCAAGTTAAATTAAGTCACGTTTAACTTACAAATTAATAAATCAGTCAGGCGTACCCACTGTACATTTGTATGTTGCAATGAAATAAAAAGTTTAACATTTACTTCTTTAATAGTTCGGAGATGTAAATATGTATATATTTTGGGATCTATAATATATTCTTATACAAACATGCATAGATGCTTAAAATTGAACATTTACTATCGGATGTAAAAATTTTGATCCCGTTTTTAAAAGGAATAGAAAAGATTTAGTAGGTAATAGCATGAATCAACTTTTAGAAGCGTGTGACGTCATAGATTTGAAGATTAATAGTACGAGGTTGAATCAAATATAAACGGTAATTTTGCTGGTGACAGTAGCAAGCATGTCTTGGCCGGGTGTAACTGTGAGCGATTGTTGTTTAGTTTATTAGGAGTGGGCGAATAGCTTAGTTAGCAGCAGCGCTCTGTTCTCTCGTCAGTACAGCCATGACCGAGCAAGAGGTACATCCGTCTGTTGCACAACGCATCGTCATAAAATTTGTAACCAATGAAGGCGTTAAACCTTCTGAAATTTTTACTCATTTTCAGGCACAGTTTGGGGACACTACACTGTCTCAGAATCGAGTGTGTACATGGGCCAGAGAATTTAGGGGTGGGCGAAAACGTATCGAAAACGAAAGTCACCGTTGACGCCCACGGTCAAGTCTTACAGATGGCAACATTAGTGCCGTTCGAGAGATTATTGAAGGTAATTGTCGGTTAACTGTTCAACAAATCTCGTCAGAAATTGGTATCAGCTATGGGAGTGTTTAATTTGCAATCACAGACCAACTTGGCTTCAGAAAAATGAGTGCTCGATGGGTTCCGAGGTTGTTGACCGGAGATCAAAAGCAAGTCAGGTCGAAGATCACTAGGAGACTTCTGAATCAATTTCAACAAGAAAGTGAGTAGTTTTTGAGGCGCATCGTCACATGTGATGACAAGTGGGTCCATTATTACACTCCCGAATCGAAAATGGCGAGTAAGGAGTGGCAAAGGAAGAATGAAGGCTGTCCAGAGTTTTACTCATTGATTTTCTTCACGATCCACGAAAAGTGAATGCGGCTTACTATTTCCAGTTGCTACAGTGGGCAAAAACCGCTTACCGAAACAAAAGACGAGGTACGCCCATTAGAGATGTCATCCTTCTCCATGACAACGCTAGGCCTCACACAGCGTTGTTGACAAGAGATAAATTGGAAGAAATAGGCTGGGAAACTCTCGAACACCCTCCTTATAATCTAGACTTGTCGTCTTGTGACTACTTTTGGTTCGCACCCCTGAAAGAATCACTTGGAGGACAGCGTTTTGAAAGCAATGAAGAAGTCGAGCAGCACGTGTGCAATTGGTTGACAACACGCCCTTGATCTTTTTATGAACAGGGAATATTCAAGCTTCCAAATCGGTGGCAGAAGTGTGTAGATAGCGTAGGAAACTACATACTATAGTTTGTGCATAATATTATTTAATAAATATATTTTTAAAAATTATCGTTTATATTTGATTCACCCTCGTAGTAAAGTTAAGTCAGTGCCGTTCGATAAGCAATATGGCGGCGAAACATGCTAGTAATTGTTGGATAAAGAGATAATACAACAAATGAATGACTTTGTGTACCTTGGTAGAACATTTACAAATGATGGCTAAATGGACGTGGTCAATGACCAAACATGAACAACTAAGAGCTATGTACAACAGTGAATTTGTGACAAAATTATGGTACTTGAGAAGTTCATGTGACAAATCAAGACTTAATAGGGTAAAGAATTAATAGGTAAAAAATGAGTGTGGTGTGAAAGTATCATTATCTAATCTTTATGAGATAAATACGTTAAGATAATTTGGTCATATAGGAATAATGAGCAATGAACATTTAACAAACATATGATTTAAGAGTGAACAGATTGTAAGGAAAGGGAAAACTGAGTAAAGGTTATTTGAATGTAGTTCAAGAAATTTTAAGAGACTGTTAAATAAAGAATCTGGTAGATTTATAAGAAGTGTGTGAGGACAGGAAAAATCACGGAATAATAGTAAGGTGCGACAGCAGATAAATAAGGAGCACTTTGTAGCTTGGAAGGTCGCGGCGGGTATGCATGCAGCGATTAATTATAGAATGTAGTAGTAGTAGTAGCAAAAGCGAAACCATCAATTTATTTTATTTTCAATTATATAATTTTTATTATGTATGAAGTGAGCGCTGATTCTTAACGATGTTGCAAAAATTATTTCAAAACTATTTGCTATGGTTCAGTACAAATTTAAACATGAAAAATGTGATGTGAGACAACATACGAATTTCTCTTACGTACTATAGATATGTAAATGATGTCCACAAATGATTAAAATATTACTAACTTTTATTTTGGGAACAATAATTGCAACAGTCACCCATCTAAATTGTTTGATACGCGAAAGGCTGCTTAACTCCGGAGATTTCATTCGATAACTAACTTCAACGCATTTCTACAGAGAAACCGAAAAGTTCACGTAAAAGGGCAACAGTTTTAGAGAAAACGGCAAAAACGTAAAAATTGCAAGAATAAAGTGGCACTTCCGGTCATTCTATTTTTAAGTAAATTATTGCCGTCGTAACTTAATTATAAAATTTCATTTTTATTGTTTGTAATTTTTGAGATATGTTGTACACAACTTCAATTAGTTCATATAAAAGGGCATGAATTAGTTAAGAAAAATATTAAGTTTAAAGAAAATTTTTAAAGCCGATTTCAAGAAAATCGTGAAAATTAAGAAATTAGGAAAGTTTCTAAAAATGACAAATAGATTAGTACTTTCGGTTAGTTAGTTATAATCTTAAATGTAAATTTTCATTTAGCTAGGACTTTTATTTTCATATTTATTTTATTTAGAGTTAACGGTAAAAGTACCCTTCGGGTACCTCGATTTATGGAAAATTTTCTGAGAAACTGCCTAGATTACATGAAAGGGAATTAAATGACTAAGAAGTATTGTACGTTTAAAAAAATTGTTGAAGTTGATTTTGAGAAAATCATGAAAAACCAAAAATGCCGAGAGTAAAGTGGTATTTCTAATTATTTTAGTCAAATTGTTGTGGTTACGTGCACAAATAGATACAAATTTAAGCATAAAATTTTATTTATCTATGGCGTTTTGTTTTCGAAATATTTTGTTCACAAATATACACAGACACATATGTACACACAGACCAATTTCTATAAATATGATTTTCGGACGCTCCAAAACGTGTATTTCTGCTAAAATTTCAGCATCGAGGATTTTGATGAAAACCCAAGTACCACTTTCAGTAATTATAATGGGCATTGGAGTTATATTTACTTTACCGCAGTAAATATTACTGAACTTCTACATATACGAGGGTTGCCTTTTATGTTGTTACAAATGACCACTAGATGTCGCTAGTGTAATAAGTTATTGACATATTCGTAAAATTTGACATTTTGTATTG
>JAHWXV010253239.1:0-13275 GCA_024586415.1 Phrixothrix hirtus | reverse complement strand
ACTATAAAGTATACCAATTTTACTGAAGTAATGTTGATAGCATAGTTCAGAATTTCTTCTTTATGCTACTTTTTGAATTTTTAAAATCTGTGTTGTGATTCCAAAGATTTATGGAACCAGAAAATATCTTCAAATAGTCGCTTCTGGTAAGTTTCTTCAAAAAAATTATTTTATGCCTTAATAAATTATCATAAAAAATACAAAAATCAAAAAATCACATATCTCCAAGTAAAGTATTCTTATAAACTACATAAATTAATATGTTCTTACCAACAAGTCAACTCGTTGAGATATCTCTCGCTTTGAAAGACCAGATTGGAACAACGCAACTATTTTTACATGCATTTCTAAGGTGGATTCCAATTGCCCGGGTATTCGTGGCATATTCAAAATGGATGAATAGGATTCACTATATAATAGCTATTAAAAATAGTATACTATCGAACACAAGCTGTCTCACAACATAGCCTCTACTATTTTTAACACTTTCGCAATAGTTAAATCACAAGCCAATTTAAAAACATACATCGAAAACAGCAGTCACTCGAAAACCAATCTCCTTAAATAAATGATCACCAAAATATAAAAGCAAATATCATTCACAGTTCGCTAATTACATAAAACCACCCCCACCCTAATAATTACATGGAAAAACTTAAAATCTGATTGGCAATTTATAAATTTAAATAGTTCACACGGCTTTCAAAATTTGAACGCTAATTATGATATTTGGTTTTTGGCAACATACCTTCTTAAATGGAGGCGAACTATTAAATTGATAGTTTATTAATAATATGAAAACTACTTGAAATATTAAAATATTAATAAGCTACTAATGTGTCGTGTCAATTTTGTCTCCATTTAACCGGTCTTATCTCTTATAATATAAGTGAAATACCTGTAGTGCTTTTAAAATTTCAATCAGTCTGTATATACAAAGCTAGTTTTACATTTTAAAATATTACGTCTTTAGATAAGTTATTTATTGCATGCTGAATTTATATCTCTAAAATTTTAATGCTGTAACTAACATGTCATTGGAAAAAAATTAGTTATAGAAAAATTTAATTGATTGCTTGATTTTGATTTATGTCGAATAAAAATTTTGTTTTCTCCTTAATCAGTTTTATTTCTTCCTAAAATTTTCTGTATCTAATTGTTATTTTATAAATAAAACATCATTCATATATCTTTTTTTAAAGAACATTTTAATTAATTTTGATTTACAACTGATAACGTATAGTATAAATAACACAATCTAAACGCAAATATTGCAAGCAATTAGCTAATGTCGTAAGACCACCTCACCGCATAATAATCAGACGGTAAAGCTTAAAAACTAATTGACAAAAGTAGAATATACAATAAAATGATTATAATCATAATTACAGCATCTAGTTGTCCAAATGCCGAAATTTATTTTAACTTGACTGAAAATTTAAATTATTTAGGAGAGAAATAAGACGATTTTCAAAAAAACAACTTCGGAATCTTTTAGAAGAAGATAATTTGTTAAAAATTATGAAATTTAAAATAAATTCGCATTAAACCTTTACACTTCTTATTGCTTGCTCATTCAACTATGCAGCTTTCTTTAAGGACTATAAACCGCCCAGAAAAATAAAGAATGAGTAGGAATATTATGCAGTTGCAATTGTTATCTATAGTCTGATATGAGTGTTTTCAAAATTAGAGGTGTAAATAATTAAAAACAATTTTAACGAGACCGACGCAAGACAAAGACAAGAATGGAATGATTTATTACCCTACTGTGGTGCAAATGCACCTTTCTTGATTTTTTCCTATTTGGGCCTCCCCTTTTGTAATTGTGACCTGCTTTATTTACTTTTCATATTTGCGTATTGCAAAGTTTTAGTAAATATTTTTGTTAGTACTATATTTCTTGATTATTTTATCGAACGTTTATCAATTTTGAAGCCATTGTTGTTACTACTTTTGTTTATTATGTATGCGCTTTCATCTGTTTATCTACCCTTTTTTAAAAAACTTATATGTAGGTCGCTTAAGTTTTACCGAATGCCTTTATATTTTGCACGTTGTTTTTTAGTTCCCTCTGAAGAAGAATTGCATTTGCATTCCAAGTATTGGCTTTTAATTATAAATTTTAATTAACAACTGTTTTTGTTTGACGTTAATCATAATGCGACCCATGCTGTATAGTTATCTTGCTGTGCACTCGGATTTAATCAACGCTATTGCTGACGTGGTTTCTGAAAAATTACTGTTTATACAGGTTACCAACATAAATTTTATAATTAAAAATTTGCAACTATAATTAAATCAACAAAATGTGTATCGTCATAGTGCAACAATCAATATCTAATAAATATACTTGTATAACTATTACAAATATAATTAAATTTTTCGATTGAAATGGGCTTTATCAACTTCTGAAATACTATATGAAAGCAAACTTACGCACTTCATATTTTATTTTATTTAAAAAAAATGCTTCCTCTTTAAATACAATGTAGGTTACACAGCTTGAATAGGTTTAAAATTATTTAAAATACTGTAATGATTCGAAGAATTCAAACCCGTTGGCAAACTTAGCTATTTAGTGAACTAAACGTATGTTGCTATATGAATAATGCGTTTTACCTGTGTTATAGAGAGCAGTAGCGGCGGCCAGCACTAGTTTTTCCTTTGCGACATTACTTTTGTCCACCGGTGTACATGCGAATGATACCTTATTCTTAACTTTTAACGACGAGATATTCTATTTTGTGCAATATTTCCGCGCGTTTTTTATAAATTGATGCACATGCACCCTTGTCTATGAAATTTTTAATAAATTGAAATATATTCGATTTGGCATTTATTAAAATATCATGAAATGTTGCATGTGTGCATGCAGCGATAAATAATTGAGCAAGACTATCAAATCCGCATGTATTCAACACCATAATCTATTTTTGTTATCTTTTAAAGATTCACAATTGTTTTCATTTTGCAAGATGGCACTATCAATTTTTTTTCCTTTTGGCAACTCCTATAAAATCAGGTCGTGCTTGGAGGTATGTTCTCTTCATTACCTTTTTTCATATTTATTTTGCTAGTTATGCTCATTATTTAAATCAGCATATTCGTTTTCTAATTTTTCGCTCGATACGGTATCGCATTCGTAAATGTCCGTCTGCTTATTTGATATTATCTGTGAAATTTGTATTACATTTGTAATCTCTCGTCAGTTTACGAGTTTTTATTGTACGCTATAAGTTTAGTGGAACTTTGTAAAGTACAGGACGTAGTGTCTGGAAATGAATAATAAAATAAAAAACTCAAAAAAATTTTGAAACAAAAAACAAGAAATGAAAAAAGAAAATGAAAACCGTTCCGAAAAAATTCACCTTGCCGCGGTGAAACGACTCACGTGCACGTACTTTGTGGATAATCAAGAGAGGGATGTATTACGTCAGTATTAATGATTACCAATAAATGACATAGAAAAATAGCCTTTACATCGCTGTGCCGGCGAATTGACGATTTTTCAATTTGTAATTTGCAATTTGGTAGTCATTAGACCGTCAGAACATCGAAATTTTTACATAGAATGCCGTGGCAAATGGCCGCGCCCAAGAGTAAAGTGCTCGTTATATTGTTGTGCTGGTTAAATTCGCGGTTGTGATGAGCTTTTCTGTGTTAGCAAAACTCAGATGTGCAATTTGGTGGTCATTGGATTGTTAGAACATCGAAATTTGGACATTGAATGATGTTGCGAACGCCTGCTCTCAAGAGTAAAGTGCCCTTCATATCGTTGTGCTGAGTTTTACTACGCTAGTACAATTCAGATATGCAATTTCGTGGTCATTGTATTGTCAGAACATCGAGATTTGGACATTGAATGCCGTTGCGAACGGCCGCGCTCAAGAGTAAAGTACCCTTTATATCGTAGTGTTGGCAAAATTCGCGGTTGTGTTGAGTTGTGCTACGTTGGTACGACTCGGATATACAATTATAAGACATTCGTATCTCTGATGTTTATATAAACGTTGCTTCAATACTGTATCATTCAAAATGTTTTTTGAGCGTAGCTTTTTCTATTATTATTTTTTCTAAATACCACTTTAGATCTAGCACAACTTATCACAATTGAGAAAATTGCGAAATATGCAAAGTGGGGGCTCGTCTAAAATATGGTTTTTTTCGATTTTTTAACGCATTCATTGTATTATGGTCATAACATTCAAGCGCAATTTAGCACAAATCTAGCATAATTCAGCACCACTCTTGAAATTAGTTAATTCGAAATGTGGGAGGTTAGCTTCGTATAGGTCATTAAATCGATAAAAACTTTTTGCAGTTGTAATTGATATTATAAAATAAAAAACGAAATCGTAGGAAGCAGTAGAATAGCATGAATCATTAAATAATCTTTTTATCCACATTATTTAATTAATTAAGGAAGCGTAATATAATATATGTAATTGTTTTTAAATAATATTGAAAATACTCATTATCTTTGTAGTTTTCTAATTTGTTGAGAAATTTTCCCTATGTTTTTTGATAGTGTTTTAAATCTTCGCTTAATTTCTTACGGCAGCGACTTTCAAATATTGATAATTTAACTACCCTAAAAGTTTAACTATAGGATTTTAAGTGTTAAAGTGGTTTACGATTACATTTAAGTAAACAAACATTATAGCGTGGAGTATGAATTTACAAATTTGAAGCAACAAATATTATCTGTGGTGTCACATCAAAGTGCTGCAGAAAAATTATGCCTCTTGGCTAAAGATGAGATGTTTGTTAATTAAGTTATTTTATATAATAATATTACAAAACTAGTTAATTATTTAAAAGCTTTTATTCATATTCACTGAATTATAGCCATTTATTTACACGTATTTGCTTAAGTATATATTTGACCGTACACTAATAATAAACGTTTATATTTCTATTTATTTATAACAGCTTTTAATACTATAAGATTCTAAGCAAAACTAAAAACTAAAGGAATCCAAACTGCTATTTATATGAGAAAAACTCGGCGATAGTAAAGAATAAAATTAGTCATAATGATGTTGTAATCAATTCTAATGTCATGACTCATTGTTGTGATCTTCAATTTGTTTATTTAGACATCAGTTACAATAATGAGTTATATGTGGTTTCATCATCTATCTTAATTATATAGGATTCTCTTGATTGTTCCGCAATGTTCTATTAAATTTTTATTGTTTTTAATTTTGTTACAATAATATTGATGAAATCGTACGAAAATGTACATTGATTTATTTTATGGTTTGTAATGTCAAATTTTAATCCAAGACGGAAGTTAAGTCATGAAATGCCCATCTAATGTACCCAGTCTATGACTATATATTTAAAAGAAATATTCCAGCCGCCATTGCATGATGCATTATCGTCTCTATTGTACGCTATATCGGCGAAGCATACCTCAATCGGTAGTTTTCTAATTTCTTGTAATGCTTAAGTAACCTTTCAATTTTCTTTTTTTTAACTTCTGTGGTTGATACTGAAACTAAAACATACAGCAAAATTACTGGCTTTTCTTATGTTTGATAAACAATTATTTAGTCTAAATACACATATTATATCAATGATTTAAATAAATCATATTCAAATATATTTTATTTTCAGATAATTGGTTGAAACTGGGGATGACGTTATTCAAGCTCGCCATTTTGATTTTATTAGGTTCAATAATTGAATGTTTTAAATTTATTGATACATCCGCATCAAATTCAAAATGCATCTCACGTGTCATATTAGAGTTTTTTGGAGGCACATCAACCATCAATGTTCTAATTCAAAACACGAACGAGATAGGTTATATTAAAGATATAGAAAATCCTTATATACTAATAAATTACCAAAATTATGAAGATAAAACAGAATTTGATTTTAAATTCTTTGATTATATCGTTCATACAAACACTTTGAATAATGATTTCATACTTTTCATACATGCAAACATAGTTAAACTTAATAAAATATTAATTATCAGCAAAAGCGAATTTGAATATGAAGATTTATTCACAATTCTTTGGTTTATTCATATAAGTGATGCGATTTTACTAGTAGATGACATGTTTCCTATGCGTCTTTATACATTCAAACTAACTACCGAACACAATTTATGCGATAAGCATATCAGTATTATGGATAACAAAGAATGTAATGTAAGAGAGTTACTAAGTGAACGAAAACCCATTACTTTCCATAATTGCATTGTAGAGATATCTACGGGACTTAAAAAGTTTAAGCAAGCAAATGAAAATTTGATTAATAACAAGCTATTGAGTTTTATGCAAAATTTTCTAAATTGCAATTTAATAATCACTGAGGAGACCTCTCACTACATGAATATAATCCAACTGGATTTTCTTCCCTATCAACTAGATGTTGGTATCTATATTATTGACGGAATCGAGTATGACGAATATGTGTGGGTTGTTCCAAAGGGTCGACGTTTAACAACGTTCGAAGTCATTGCATTAACTTACGACAAAACTATTTGGATTTTAATACTAGTGGCCTTTATTGCCATGTTCTTGTGTTGGTGTTTTCTTATACTAGTTGCTAGAAATGACGATGTGTATCAGAATTATGCCGAATGTTTTTTCATGATTATACAACTGACTCTTTTAATTCCTATTTCACAACTGCCGAGAAGGAATATATTTCGTTTTGTTTTACTAGTTTATGTGATTTACTCTTTACATATTTGCTCTTTATTTGGAGCGAATTTAGTAAACATATTAACTATTCCAAAATTTGAAAAAGGAATTAGTTCTTTAGAAGAATTGTCGAGTTCTACTTTGAAAATTGGAAAACTGAATACTATATTCCAACATGCAAAGCTTTTATTTTCTTCTACGCTAAATTCAGTTCAAACTCATTTAATTAATTCGATAGAAATACTTAGAAATCAAAGCATAGATGATATATTAGAGAAAATCTCAAAGCAGGGAAACTACAGTTTACTTATTCGAAAGTCGTTCTTGCCAAACAAGAAAAAATACGATTTTAATATCATTTACGATAAGAAATATACGAATCCCGTTAACATGAATCTAATTCTTAGAGAAAAGATCTTGCTAAATGCTATTAAAAATTTAGTTGTAAGAATGCGTGAAGCGGGTTTAATTGATAAGATACTAAGTGATGATTTATCCTCGAATTCCATGGAAATAGACGAAGAAATAGATATAAAGCTATCATTGGATCATTTACTATTTGCTTTTATTTTATTGCTTGGTGGTTTACTTCTATCAACCTTCTCTTTTTTATTGGAAAAAGCTGTGTGATGGTATCTACACAGAAATAATAACGTTGTCATAGTGATTTAAATAGCGTTTAGTTACATTGTTAATTTACCAATAAAAAAACTTAGGTACTTATTGTTTATTTTACACTTTGAAAGAATTGTGAAATTGAAAGCATATTCTGCTTTTTTCTTTAACTTCTTGAATAAGTAAATCTGCAAATTAATTTCACAATGTACCTATTTGCAAAATAAAATTAGAAGCTACGTGAAATTTGTGATTTACGTAGCAATCTTTGCATAATAAATGTAAGTAAGCGTTTTGCTATTTGTTTTACACTTTCAATTATTAATGTAGTTTTGCACTTTTAGACTATTTTACAATAGTATTTTCTAGTATATGTATTCTATCTCACAACGATTAATGATCATGTACAGGCAGAAATTTGTCAAAATAAACTTTCTATGTAAATATTAAAATTATTTATTGTTCATTCTTTCTTATTTCATGTCTTATTGATTTTAAAGTTGAACGAAGTCAGCACATTGAACGCTGACTAATGTTAGTTCGTAATCTTCAAAGAAACTTATGTTCTGCTGAACATTGTTTATTTACTTTGTTTTACTACGGATGTATTTCTACAGGGTAAGTATAAGGTTCCGTATATAGTTTATACGAGGAGTGCTGCATATGTTTCGGGAATCGAGTACTTCCGTCGTTGTTAGAGAATCATGCCACGTAGAATCTTGCAACAACCCTTCGGTTGTTCGTGTTGCAACAGAAAACGAAACTTACCGCGGCTTAGCTCAGTAGAAATTAATCGGAGAGGGGCGTGGGCGGCTTTTTTACGCTGGTTATGGCTCTCGTCCGTAATTCGCAGATGGTACCTGTAGGAACGAAAAGAAATCATATACCTGCAAGGGCGCTAGTCGTATGTACCATCCTATCTCGTACGCTGCCCTAAGCTAAACAAAAGCTAGGTTCTTGGAACAAGAAATGAAATACAACTGAAATAAAACAAGACATTCGTTTATTACCGTGAGCGAGTTCGGCAATAAATACAAACAACGAAGAATAATAAAGTTAGCTAAAACTAGGTTTAAATTTTTATCCCTTTAGGAACACCAAAATGACAAACTGGGTATTGACTTTTGCCTTAACGGGATCTAGGCCACCCGCTATTTATGAATTCTCGGCACTCAACAAAGATAATAATGCTTAAAAGTTACAATTAAATTTTTATCCCTTTCGGAACACCAAAATGACAGACTAGGTTATTGATTTTTGCCTCAACGGAATCTAGGCCACCCGATATTTATAAATGATAAGAAATTTGTTACAATTAACATTCCCAAAAATAAAATACTCTAGAATAGCCGAAAACAAAATACAAATTACTTCTCTCCGTTAACGCTTATCAAAGCAAAAATTAATTTTACAAAACAAAATGGTAGTCAAAATTACAATGAACAAAACTAATACCGTTAGGTAGACGCCATCTAACATCAAATACGTTAGAGAAGAAGAAACAGTTGTTATTTTTTATCGGTATTCTAACATTATAACTTGACAAGTGCCATAATATGCAAATTTCAAAAATCATATATTGTAACTAAACATAAGGAAGTGAAATATTAAAGAGTAATTTAAAATAAATAACTTAAATAAATTCTGTACCTTTTACTTTTATTAAAATACTTAAATATTTGTTGTAAATACAATAGCTGAACTATTTGTTGTTGAAATTTTCGTTTGGTAATGAAATTTTAACGTCACACCTCGTATATATAACTTGCTAAAAATCTAGATAATTTTACGATAAATTATATTCTATAATTGTGCGAACAAACTCAAATATAACTGTGCGGAAGTAAAAATTGAGCAAAAGAATTTCTTTTAATTCACAAACTACTTTAATAATTTGCTTTGAATAAAAGGTAGCGAACGATATTATTCAAAGTGAAATTTTTTAATTACGGTAGCTTCGTATGCTATGCAATATATTATAATTGAACTAATGAATTTTTCATTCCCATAAGTAAATAATTTGGCATTACGTTATTTTTAAAATGTATAGGACATCAATTGGTAACATGCTTTTCAGTTATCGTAAAAAGTAGATGTTCAAACTTTTAACAACATATGCGGGTTGAAACGTGTGACGGCTAACAAAGACAGACTAACCTAGGCTCCGTGTGAAAGAGCGACGACAACGACACCAGCCTGGGTGGCTTGCCAGATGTAGCCCTTTTCTGCGAAGGCCAACAATTACTGCACCTTAACGGAACTATCCAAATTCATATCGCCAAGACTAATTTGTTTTGTTAATTAAGTTTTCTAATAAGAAAACGGCAGATGATAAATAGTACTTTCTTCTAACTTTTACGTATTCAGAACATCCATGTCTATTAAGCTTCACCAGTACTTGTTGCTATAATTAATGATGGAAATTAATTAAGATATACACAAATTGAATCAACGGCACGATATAACTTAAAGAAAATAAACTAATAAACAATGTAACACACCGTGATTAGAAATTTAGTGCGGAGTCGTAGACGACGGTCTTCAACCAATGGCCTTCTTATACTGGTATTAAAATTCGTATCGAATTCGCGTGGCTTTATCTAAATACTAGCAAAACAGGGGCGTACTTAGTTGAAATTTTACATTCCTATTTTTATTTTACAACCAAATTTATGAATTTTGCAACGAAATAGCCAACAATTCAAAGGCATAAATTAATTAATTCAATTCGACATATTGAAATTCAATAAAATACCAATGATTAAAAAAGAACATTACAATCATAGATGGCACCATCTTATAATTTGACATTTTTTAGGTTATGTAGCATTGACAGTTGAATAAAACATCGTTTAGTAACGTTTGTATTTAAGAGTAAAATAAACAACTATGGACAAAAAATGGAATTAAATCGCAAACATTTTGGCGCAATGATTTTTTATGATTTTAAAAGTAATTTAATCCAACAACAATGTATGGGTCGTCTTGTTTCGGCTTTTGGTAACGATGCACAATCTAAAACAACAATTTATTGCTGATTTTCAGAATTCAAGTTTGGTCGTGGTAGTCTCAGTGACAAATTTCGCGAAGGTCGTCCGCGAACTATTGTTGTTTCAAAAAACATTGATTCTGTGCGTGAGATGATTGTGGTGGATCGGCATATGATTTACCGTGAAATAGGATCGACCCTTGGCATTGACATGAAACAAACATCAACGATTTTGCTTTACTATTTAGGTGTGAAACAATTATGTGCCCGATGGATTCCACACAATTTGAAGGAGGCTCAAAAAGTGGCTCGTGTTCAGTGGAGCAAGGAAATGCTAAAAAAATTTAACCGTGGTGCTTCAAATTTGGTTTATAACATCATTACAGGTGACGAAACTTCGATTTATTCGTATGAGCCAGAAACAAAGCAACAGTCGCGCGTTTGGATATTTCAAGATAAACTGAATCCAACAGAAGTTGTCCGTTCACGAAGTGTTTCAAAGAAAATGGTCGCAACATTTTTCAATGTTACTGATCACATTGCTACCGTCGCATTAGAGGATCGTCACACGCTCAATACTGATTGGTTTGCAAGCGTTTGCTTACCGAAAGTCATCAATGAAATCAAAAAAACTAATGTAAAATGTTGGATCATCGTCACACACAACATCACAAACTGCCGATTATTTGAAGTGGCAAACGGTAGAATTAATGACTCATTGTCCATGCAGTCCGGATTTTTAAGTCCAAGTGACTTCTTTTTATTCTCGGTTGTCAAAATTAAAATCCGTAGAATCCGTTTTTCAACACCTGAAGATGCCGTGGAAGCATTCAAAACCTATATTTCTGCTATGCCATCTTTGGAATGGAAAAAGTGTTTCAACAACTAGTTCGAACGCATCCAAAAGTATATTGATTTTAAAGGAGAATATTTTGGAAAATAATAGAAACATTATGACTGTATTTTCATTGTGTTTCCACACCTATTCCCGAAACAATTGCAGCACCGCTCGTATTTTGTTTGTGGGTCGATATACTGGGAAACCCTTAAACAGGTTGATTTTCTATTATTACAACATATTTTAACGTTATATTTACTAACCACCACGCATTTGTTTAAAACAAGAACTCTGTGATATTTTGCAATGTTTTGGTCGATATTTTTATTGTCCAAACAATGGCAGAAACCAACGAATAAAGAATACTAAGGCAGCGCCCTAAACACATACAGTTGTAATCTGATTGAATGATAATGATGGAAACGTTAGCAAGTCATGCGCATGTATTAAAAACTTATATTTACTATTCTAACATGTGTGCGTACTCAAAATTGATGACAAACCGTAACAAATTAAAGTAAGCACACCTATGAGCACATCAACAAACGTTACCCGATAAAAGAATTTTGACTTCAAATAGTTTTTGTTTTAAATATAATCAATTAAATATTATGAAATATGCAGTAATATACGTTACTGTGTATACACAGCAAACAGATAAGTTTAAAACACTCTCAGTTGTCAAATGTAAGCAAAAATTAACGATATTATTCGGTAAACTAACAATGAGCATATAAATAATGAAACTACTTTATTGCAGAAATTTAGTCTTCCCCAAGTAAATTTCATATTAATTATTTTACGCTGAACATTTTCGTATATTTTATATATACATCTTCAGGGCAGCTGCAATTAATAAAGACAGTTGGTTTTTGTCAATAAGTTAATTACTAACCAGAGATTAATTAATTAATATAATGTTTGTACGAATTTAAAAACTACTGTTACTTGTGTTTGTGATGATATTTTGTTTGTTTTGTCTAGAAACACTTCAAAGAGTCTTTAAGGACAATGGTATATTAATAACAAAGGCATATAAGGGATAGGCTACTGTGCTAACAAAAAATAACGATTATATACAAAAAGGACCGGATTTCATTGAAACGAACAATTTTCAGAAACTCAAAAAAGATCCTAATAACAGTCTTCAAACCAAACTAATACAAATTGTCACCCAGTGAAGTAACATAATTAAACAATTTATCAACTCCTCTAAACTGGTCCTTTCTAACCCAACTGCTCCCTCTATACGCTTTTTATGAAGAATTCATAACATATCGAACCCTATAGATTTCTCCAATATATACTTAAGACCACTGGTCTCATTTACCAATGCAACTACTAAACCTCTGGTCAGCTTTATATGTTCAATTTTATTAAAAATATATAAATAATATTTAAACTCCAATAATATAAAAACGTTTGTTGTTACCAACAATGAAGAGCTAATTGATAAAATTGATAAACCCCCGGCTGGCAGTTTTTTAGTCTCGTTTGACATTAAAGATTTATTTACTTCTGTACCAGTAGATGATGTAAAATCAATAGTTAAGAACTTATTATATCAATCTAATTTTAATAATGGGACTAGAGAATACCTTTATGGACTCTTTGAACTGTGGCTTTTACAAAATAGCTTCAGTTTCAGTAACAATTATTACAGAAATACATAGGGATTAAGCATGGATTCCCCCTTATCACTGATCTTGGCCGAAATATTCCTTGATCACCCTAAATAGACAAAACTAATTAAATTAAATCAATTCATCAAAAACATAGTATTTTTACATAGGTATGTGGGATCATACCCTAGCTCTGTATAATGGGCCCAAAGAAGACTTGGATGACTTTGTATCACATCTTAACACCTTGCATCCTAATATATACCTATGAACTTCCAACAGAGGGTACTATCCACTTTCTTAATTTAACGATAACATCAAAAATAATCAGTTCATCTTCGATATTTACAGGAAAGCAACTCACACTAATCCCACTAAATTGGATGTATTTTGTTCAATTGCTTATAAAAAATCAGCACATGACAGTTTGTTTTATAAATTATACAACACACCTTTGAACGAAGAAGATCGCTTGAAAGAAACAAGCATTATATATATATATATATATATATATATATATATATATATATATATATATATATATAT
>JAHWXV010253231.1:0-22536 GCA_024586415.1 Phrixothrix hirtus | reverse complement strand
TAAACGTAGGCAATAATCTAATAAGTTCTGGACACTATTGGCATATGTGGCATATGTGCGTAAGAGAAAGTCGTGTGTTGTTTCACACCAGATTTTTTTTCCAATGACCACTATAAAGAATTAATGATTTCGCATAGGACACTTGTCATGAGCGCTTTTGGTTTTACGCCCCAACAAAATTACTAGGAAGGGGGGGGGGATTCCCTAACATTTACACTAGCACCATCATAGCTCTAATAGAAATCGGAGTATAGGAACAGAAAGAGGGCGCCACTACTCTGGATTGCCTCTCAAGGAATGGAACTGTTCTAGGAATAGCTAGAAACAGTTTCCTAGCCCCTTTGTTAATTTATTCCGGGGTCCCTTTTGTCAGGAGCCCAAGGGTTAGTATAAATTTTGATCGCGGTCTTAATTAGCATATATCCTTTGAAATTTAAAAGATTCTTAATTAGCTTATTCTACTGTCAAAAATAAAAGTCTAATTAAATTACAAGACATCTATTGACAACGAGATGGAGTTAGTTAACGTACACACCCAATGAACAGTTACAGATAAGTTGCAGAATAACTGCTCCGTCCCTGAATTTGGCCTTATTCAAGAGATAGAAGGAGGACTACGCAAATCTACTGGCACTAAAATTAGGGTAATCTACGTTTAGACACCGTCAACGCAAGTATGCGTCCACGATCTCCACTGAAGATATGTATTATTGATCGCCCATCACACAGGGAGGTAATGGGTTATGGGTTCCCGCACCTGCGAAAGAACTTCACACGTTCAAGAAAACTGCCACGGCGTGAAACGCTCTGATTAATTCCTAAAGATATACCATTCCATCTCTTAGGTCGGGTCTTCGAAAATTTGATACTATGTTGGGTCCCTAAACACACCTAACGTTTTTTTTAACACAGAGCCAACAAGCGACCGATTTTATTGCCCTAACGACTCCCCAAATGCGTACCCTCTTTCGAAATGTCACCGAACCCTACCAGACGTTCGGAAATTACGTTTCTCTGTCACACTCCTGGCACGATTAGATTCTGAATCGACACTCTATCATTGAAACTGTCGGGAAATGGTTATCACGTGGTTTTGTAAAATATATTTCACACGCTTACGTAGTAGTAACATAATAAAGCTGGATATTGTTATTTAGATGCTACCAAGATCAATTGACACGTTATTACGCAATTATAAAACTTGCCACAAAATATAAATATGGTCATCGGAAAAGTATATTGTATAACACGTGCTGAATGAATGTTTCACACTCGTGTGTGAAACATCTAACTTTCAGCACTAGTTACATAATATACTACTGATTAATGTATAAAGTTAATGCAGTGAGTTTTCGTATTACACGTATTAAGCAAATCCTAAAAGGTTTTATTATAAAATATTTCAATACATTTAAGTACATTTCTGCCTGTGTATTCCTATCCTAAAAATAGAAATAAAATAAATCCTATAATTCAAAATATAATGTTTAAATATTTATCTAATTTGACCTTAAAATGTTTAACATAAATTTCGTTTCAACTTTGTATCCATGCAAGAACAAATCTTGACATTGAATCGCAGAGGTTATTGTATAAACATGCAAAGCACGTTAGGAGGGTACTTTTAGTTCCAGGTATTAACCGACTCACAAACGGTAGTTTTGTTAAAAAGTATTCTGATACGAACTCTTAAGAAGACGCGAAGATTCCGTTTCAAAATGAAAATTTCTACTCGATGTGTTGAACGAAAAGTGTAAAATAAATATCACCTATGTAATTAGCCATTTAAAATACAAGCATGTGAGTGTTTTATGTTATCCCAACTTCGTGGAGTGCTTTTTCCCACAAACTCGTTTCGTACTGTAAAAATTTAAATCATCTGGAGGCGATTTAATTGCAAACCCGTAATTGGGGACCAGTATTTTGGGAAAGAAATTAGCGCATGATGCTTTGTCAATCTAAAGTTGTCAGCTAAATCATGTCACCTCACGCTCACGCATCAAAGTCATCGGCACGCGTCAAACCCTTTCGGAACCTTTCAAGATAATTATCGAAACATCTACTGAATTTCCGTAAGACTCAGCTCTATTTTCTCTTTCACTACAATGGTTATTTAGTCTGGAAGTTTAACGCGACAGTTGCCAAAACATTTTATCATTAATTATTGTACAACCAGGTTTATTGTAATTTATTTAAGGAAAGCTGAAAACCGAGCTTGGGATTCATTCTTTGTCTAGTGCCTGTAATCTGTCATTTATTTTGGAATGTCCGTAACGCCTTGCTGTTATTTACAGTAATTATCCTATGAACTTCAAAAGGGGAATTTGATCACCACATTTGTTTGAGTCTTATCCTATAAATTACGCACCGGTCGTTGCTTCAAAAAATTGGAGTACCCCAATGTTTATTTGCAATATGCGTTTAGAAGTTTAAGTAACATTTTCACAAATATTTAATTATATACAAGCGAGTGCAAGTATTAATAATATGAAGATATTTATAAAACAAATTTAACGTCCTGTTAAAGGCGCTTTGTAAAAGTGAAAGCTATTTTTAAAAGTGTCAGTATTAAATAACACAATTATATACATATTAAGTAAAATCCATGTTTTATTTTAAAGGATCTAATAAACTTTCACAATTAATACCACTATTAATTTTAGGGAGAATGTCACAAGCGCATTTAACGTTACGCTCTGCAACGAAGCTGATGACCCGATAGCTCTTCGGAGTAGGGAGGATTCCAGATTAAGTGCACCAGCACGTCCGAGCTCTACGGGATACGCTAAAACAATGTACAAAGATTTGATGTATAGAAGGGGCGCCGCTGCTCCTGGTGGTCTATTCACTGAATGGAACTGTTCCTCAGAACAGGCGAAAACGGTTCCGTGGCCCATAGTTGGGTTGTCCCGGGGTTGCCGCTTACCAGGGCCCCGAATAATACTATAAATTCAGATCTTCGCTAAAAAGGGGGATACCAGATCTATCACATATCCCCTGAAATACGAAGTAATAGTTGTTAACTTATTGTAGACTCAAAATGAAAGCCTATTTGGCCAATACTATTTATCTATTACTCAAGAAAACGGTTTATATAACACATACAAGATTTAAAGATTTAAAGGTTTACAGATAAATTTCCTCGGCTTTTGAATGTGTCCTAATTCAAGAGGAATGGGGAAAACTGATCAATCTGCTATAATACAATTAATGTTTAAATATATTAATTACAGTCAACGCAGATATGCGTCCGTAAGCTAGACAGTAAGTATGCATTAAACGGCTCCCATTGTAACGGGAAATTTAAGCTGGCCTCTACAATAATTGGAAGCCGGGACTAGTAATTAATTTGGATTCTCGCTGATATACGTTGACATTACAATAACGCCATTTGTAGGCAAGCAATAGTGAAGCAGAAGAACATTGCAGTAAAAAGGATACCTTAGTTTTAGTTGTCACTTTACCGGGTTGTTTGATTTCCAACCACCAGAATCGTCAATCGTGATTCTATTCCTCGATTACTGCACCAACTGAAGGACCTTGTAGGCCCAAAGAAGCTCTAACCGGAGTGTACAAAGCAGATAAATTCCCAAATATACTCTAAACAATCTCTACGGCCAGATGCTCCGACATTACACTGCAAAAACCTTTAACACCACCCGGACACTTCCAAAACAAAACGTATATGAACACCTGTCTCTCGCGTTTTATCCGATAGAACAGCCAAAGAAAAACTCTCTCTACTTACTGATTTATTTACTTATTTATTATTTTTATATCGTCCGTACAAACACACCGTTACTAAGGAACACACGCCGACCAATTTAAAAAAGATTGTTTATCAGGCGTGGAACGCCAACAAAGCCTCACAAGAAAATAAAACTTTTTATTTTAACCATAATTACATGTATACCTTTTCGGATATTATGTAACCCTGAGAACATTCTCTAAAATCGTATGCGTTATACCGAAGCCTTGGTTCAGGTTCGATAGCCGGTTAAAGTGTATAGTTGACCAGTAGTTTCTTGTTGAATACAGTAGACCAAATTAAAAAGCAGGACGGGCTGAAAACCTGAATTGCAAATATTTTGAAAATTATGCGATTTAAACACATAGTTCATAAACTTTTTTCTCGCTCACAGTAGTATGTCTACTGTTGAAATAATGGTCCTTATATCGCGGACATCCTGTATGCAGAAGTAGAAGTAAGATACTATGCCTGACGCTCTTAGCTTAGATAATTACCGTGACTGCAGCACCCAAAGGGTTTCTACCTCCGCTCCTAAGGTAGGCTTTTAATGTTGAAGTATACTAGGTGTTTTCCGTAAGATACCTTTGCAGTAGACTAAATAATCAGTGGGGTCCAAATTTCCAGATTTTGAGTGACTAGCGTTCGTGGTATCGTTGATCCACGACCTCACTCCTCTATAGCTTTGCTGGCCGTCGTTGAATGTTCGACAAGTATATCGGTGCTATATTTTCAAATTAGCACGTGCTTCGGTATTTAAATAGAATCTTCCCAGGCGATGTTTTGTTGGTCGCCAAGGCCTCACACCGCTGGAGTAAAAGTGGGCGATCAAAATTCACTGATCCATCGTATTGTGAATGAAGAGGCACATATAAAGCAGCAACAAGTTGAAATTAGGAAATGTTGGGAGGTCCACCCAGGTATCTTTCAAAATTTTCTAAACTAAACTTGTTAAAATATACTTCAGGGATGTAATTTTTCATAATTTAATTTGATTTCAAAAAAGTTTAAGACGTGGCAACTCCAAAACAAGTAAGTCAGATTACAACTTACGTGCATTTTAGTCTTATATTTATGAGTAGTATTTGTTTTCGGAGTAATGCACTTTCCTTACGACTCACCCTGTATATCATACACCAACGGAAACAAAACAACACTCCTCATCAGTCCTTATTAGGTTTCTCTATAGTCCTCTCCATTACTTTTTGGGAAATTAAGCATCAAATGTTTTGTTGACTAAAATAACCGATATCTTCTAAATATTTTACCATATGCCTTGAATTATTAACAGAATATTTATTTCCTAACATAGTGTTATTTTAATGATCTCGTTTTCAATTGTTGAGTACTATTTGTCGTAAGCAAAATTGGGCGACATATTGTATTACATTCCCAAGTATTTCAAATTAGAGCTCGAAAATAAAATAATTTTCAGCGTAATTAATTCAACAATTAATGAAATTTTTAAAACCGGAAGAGGCACAAATGCCGAAAAATTTTCCTCGGCCGGGATTTGAACCTATGATCTTTGAATCGATACTTCAACGTGTTAACCATTACACTACCAAAGACCATATACCAGCTTATTAAGAATCTTTCTATAAATGTACCACTTTTGAAGTAAAGATGTTTATACTAACTTTTCTGAGATTGAGAGAGCCGATAATACCGTCGGCTTCACACTTAATAGAATATATTATAAATATATATGTGCAAAGTTAGTTGTCTCGAAACTAAATTTTTTGTTTAATTGATTATGACATTAATATTGAAAGAGGTTGTGTATAATTTAAATTGTGAAGTATACGCCTTAAAACTTCTGGAATCCAGTAGTAAGGATTAATATAATTTAATGAAACTTTTAAAATCGGAAAATACACGAATATCGAAAAATTTTCGTCGGCTGGGATTTGAATTATACACAACCTCTTTCAATATTACTGTCATAGTCCATTAAACAATAAATGTTTAATTTCAAGACAACTAACTTTGCACATAAATATACTTGTAATATATTCGATTAGGTGTGAATCTGACGGTATTGTCGGCTTTCCAATTCTCAGCAAAGTTAGTATAAACATCTTCACTTCAAAAGTGGCACATTTCTAGCAATATTTTCAATATTCTGGTATGTGAATCTTAGCAGTGTAATGGTTAACACAGTGGAGTATCACTCCAAAAGATTCTGGGTTCAAATTCCGGCCGAGGAAAAATTTTCGGCATTTGTGCCTTTTCCGATTTAAAAATTTCATAAATTCATATTAATCCTTACTACTGAATTCTAGTAGTTTTGAGCCGTATGTTTCATAATTTGAGTTATACACAACCTCTTTCAATGCTCGTATTAATTAAATAAATTGAAATATTATAAAGGCTTCAGAAATAATTTCCCCGAGTATTATTTTAAATTCCAGTTTGCTGGTTTAATATCTTATAGGAGTTTTATTATGATGTATATAATTAAAATTGCTTTGACAAAATTGCATCCTAGAACCTATCTGTTCTTAAGTGTATTTTGTTTTAACAACTCTTTATAAGCTTATTGAGCTAATTAGTCCTAAGACACCCTAGAATGCATTATGATTTCCTTAAAGTTCAACATAGTTTAAAGGATTTTATGATTAATTCTATTTTTAGTTTGAAAGTATTCACTAGAAAGAAAAAGACCGAAAAGTGAATAGGTACGGAAAGTAAAAGAAGCCAATACCAGGCCAGGTACTTCATACGCAGACAAGAACCAATAATAAAAACGAACACTCGGCGCTGGATTATTCTCCACCATGACAATGTGAGTGCCCACACATCAACACAAACAACTGGTCTTTTGAGCATTCAAAACTTCGAACCAATAGGTCGTCCGCCGCATAGTCCTCACTTGGACCCTAACGTTTCTTTTTTGTTGCCATGAAGAACGAACTGTGTGGACAACGATTTTCGACGCGGGATTGCGGCTACTGATGTATTTAAAACCTGCGTTCCGGAGATACCTGATTTGGTATGGAAAAACTGCTATGAACATTGGTTCCAACATATGAAAAAATTTATGAACCTGTCACGGTCAAAATTGATGCAGTTTAGTTAAAATTTTTTCTACGAACCTGTATCTACGTTTTACAAATTTTTAGGCTATAAAATTTGAAATTGATATTTATATTGTTAAGTTAGTGTGAGGTGTTTGTAATGCTTATGCACAATCTGATTTCGATCTATGTGACTGTTTTGTTACCACAGTTTAACGTCCGAAGGGTCGTGAATTTTAGTTACTTATTAATGAACTTTAGGGAAACTTCTATTTTCAAATCCCGTTGTCAGGAAGTGTTGCGTTCTAACGTGTATAAATTTAAGCTAAAAACCTCATTGGGATTTTACGAACATTTGCGTATTTTTAAAAAGCTTATTTGTACCTTTTTTTGATATCGGTTTTGTACCGCTTTTGGGAATTTTGTCATTCGCAACTTGCTTTTAATATTTGTCTTTATCCGTTATTTAGTGGTTGATTTGCTTTGTGTTTCCGACGTACACTAAAGTCGGGAACCATGTTCTGATTAACCTAATTAGTAATTGTATTCTGAATTCAATTACTTCACCGCTGGATCCTCTGTTATTTCAAGATAAAGATTTTCTATATCTTGCATTCATGATGTGCACCAAGGTCTCCCAGGCATCGCTGTTGATTAGACCAGGATGCTATTAATGTAACTATGGAATAAGTTCATTATTTTACTTTTCTTATTATTACGCTGTTAACTTCGCCGAATGAAAATCGCCTGTACTACAATGTTACAACTATATTTTTCAACTAATTCTTCGTAAATTGCTTTACTATACGGAGTTAATGTTTAGACTTCATAAATAAATTTGAAAGTCGATTTGCAGCAATCACTAATTCGCAACTGCCGTATTGCTTTTCCTGTTCACTATGCTTCAAGTTATCTATATACCAGTCATGTAACATGCCAGATTTTGAGTAACATATGATACAAGACATATGTCTTCATAGTTTACGGATATCTTACTTCTATAGAAACTTGTTCTGTTAAATTGTAGCTATTAAATTTGAAATATTTAGTATGTGTAATTTCATGTAAAGTAACCCCGTCTAAAGATCACTATAATTACTTTTATTTATTTTATATTATATTTTATATTAAGGTAACGATAAATCCTATTATGAAATCTTTTACTTTCTAGCAATGCTTTTTTTTATTAATAGTTTAATGTCCAGATTTTGCTGGATTTTCATACTGCCACTTTTCTTGAGAAAAATAACTGTTTCGTATCGTCCTGCAGCCTATTTATTTTATAGAGGTTGATTTACACGCTTTTAGCGGAAAGTTCTCTATATCACAGTAACGTAATTAATTAACTCTAAGTTAATGCTTTGGAACTAGTTTACGTTCATTAAAGACGAAGTTACTATTTTAATTCATATATCAGTATCCGAGATACGAAGTGCATTTAATTAAATATTTGTTAACTTTAATCCGGTAAAAAACACCTTCATTAAATTTTTACTTGAAAATATTAAACTTAGAGTCTTTGAATGTTGGACGGCATAATAATGGAAATTACTCCTTATACTTTGTGTTAGCCTTAATCCGGCAAAAAGGCACCTTCATTAACTGCTGCTTGACCAGATCTGACAGGTTGTCAATACTTAGGGTATAGAAAATACGTCACATACCTTGCCGTTTAGGCGTGTGTTGCTTTTGAGTTTTTACAAAAGACTGGAGCCCAAACTTTCTTTCCATTGGACTCAAGTGAACTACGCTGTGCTGACCACTACCTCT
Source organism: Phrixothrix hirtus (assembly GCA_024586415.1). Lineage (NCBI taxonomy): Eukaryota > Metazoa > Arthropoda > Insecta > Coleoptera > Phengodidae > Phrixothrix > Phrixothrix hirtus. The sequence goes on along the minus strand of JAHWXV010253231.1, from coordinate 13,998 downwards.
CTCCGACACTGCACGATCTGGCTAGCGCACCTATTATTACGACGTCCAGATGAAATCTCATCTTTAACCTTTTCTTACGCCGTAAACCATCTCGGCAATTATTATGAAAAATAATAAAAATGTTTCAAACAGTAAACATTTGCTTTAATTAGTTCTTTGCAATACACGAAAGCCAGCCCTTGTATTAGAATTACACAAACAGAAGAAACAGTTCTAAAACAACTACGAATAGCATCTCTCGTTAATAGGACACAAATTTGAACATTTCCACCTGAAAATTTTGGAACAATCGCTATTTATTTGAAGTCAAATATTTGAATGAAGGTTACTCTACCAATTCAACTGAAGTGAAAATAAGCTTCTACTTTTTATAAACATTAAAACCAAACAATAACCCATTAGCTCTATATCTAATTAATAAAGTGAAATATCTACACAAAAAGAATCACTTCAAGATACTTAATAACAATTGAAAAGGGTGCCCAAAGTTAAATAGTAGTTTAAGAATTAACATTGTATTATAAAGTATTTCGCCTTTACTTTTAAAGTTAGGAATACTTAACACTAACAAATTTTAATACCTTATTTAGATACACACAGAATTTGTTTTGAAGAAAATTATACTTAAAGAAATAATTAGGTTGATTTAGGCTTAATTTTTAAGTTATTCCATCAACTAAAAGCGTAAGACGACGAAAAGGCAAAATCAGCTGACTATATCAAATTAAACTTAAGAGGAATACATCAATTTATCTAGACCGTCATAACCGATGCACATATGATCGCAGTCAATGCATTGGAAGTTTTGTTCCATTCTTCAAGAAATGTAGCAAGTTTCGTTATACCCCAGGTTTATAATTCCATATTTAGACGGCATCGGTAACTCGACGATTTAGGGTTCTATTAGCGAACCAGGGAACAGTTCTCACTATATAAAGTACAGATCAAGTCAATTATGAGTCTAGTAATATCTATGCTATTTCTATTTATTTTAAGACATTATCCATATAGATCGAACTAATTTCTGGGAATGGTATAAGGTAATCATTAGAATGAAATGTTCCAGGTTCTAGTTTAAACAAAAGTTCGCACTTTTGAGATTTCTCGAATACGTTAATAACTTTGGCGTGCTCTGACTGGCTGTGTATTATGTGTTCAAGTTAACAGATTACTCTGAAATTTGGAAGGTACAAACCAAAAAATGTTCCTCTGAGCTCAATGATGCCGATCGGTTTAAAGATGTTGGTTGGGTTAGAGGAAGGAAAACATTTTTTTCAGCAACGATTTTGGATCGGATTATATGAAATAACGTATTTAAGTCGGTATAGCACTATATTTTTCTTAAGTGAAGTGAAGGATTTTTGAAAACATAGCTGCGATCGTTTCATCCACGTTAGATCAAAAACAATTAACAAATTGGTGTTGAACTTGGAGACTACAAACCAATAGAGCGTTCTACAATTTGAAAAGCTTTTGGTGGTGATCAGTAAATGCGATTGGACGGAGTGGGGTCAAAACCAAAATCTTATAGGACATCACATATTTGATTAAACTATGTGAAATAAATCATTTAAGTGTGTACAGAAATATGTCCTTTTATAGAATTATTTTCCGTTAATCGCGATTTAAATAGATGATTACATTCGTTTTCTTCACGATAAATTAAAAAATGATTTAAGTAAATGCTCTACAATTTGAAAGATACGAACTAAGGGATCTATTCTTAAATTGAAAATATTTTAATAGTGATCTGTGGAGAACGTTGCATGGGATGGATATACACGATTTTGATTGCCCCATAAAAGCGAACATATTCAAATGTAATCAATGTTTAAAATAATTTTCTTAACAGTACATTTAATAAATTTGTGTAGCAATAAGCAAACCGTAGGCAGGGCATATGAAACAAAAAGGTTGCTTAGTTTCCTAGAAATGTCGCGTTTGTATACGTGAAAATGAAGGTTTAGCAGTACCTTAAAGTATTTTGACTATGACCTGAATGAAATTCTGACATTTTATACCCCCTGCTGGTTGATAAATCGTAATTTTTTTTTAAGGAGACAAGCCCATGGGGACAAACTGAGAACCGATTAGGACACACGTACATTACCAGAGCATCGAAACGTATTAAAACTCAATAACCGAGGCACGTCACGGTTTAGAACGCTTTCGTCAGCCGAATTATACTGAAAGTACGGCTATTTTGAAATTAAAAAGTGAATTTGTAATAGTACAAGTACTTAGTCTACAGTGCGGGGTACTTAAATGTCAGTACATTAAAGGAGTTCCATAACAATAAATACTACAACCACTATGATTTGGTTGACTAATTGGAGTTCCGGGTCACTAACATTTGCCTCCGACCTATTGGTGTGGTTTATGATTGTGCAGACGGTTGGTGCGTGCCTTATTAGCTAAGGGCAGATGCACGTCCTTAGTCATCGTCGACTTCTAGTGTACCTCTTGGTGTTATGTAGAGAGTAGTGGTATTTTATTGAAGATTTTATGAAGTTTATGTTGCTCCCTAACCGATAGGACGTGTAATTTGTAATTTGGATTTCATCGGCGCCATTCAGGCGTGTCTTTTTTATTAGTATAACGTCGATATTATTGTCTGCCAGGAAGTGCAGTTTTGATTTTTGGGTTGTGAGTCCGTTGGCATTCGAATATGTTAGTTGTATGTTCGTCGGTTTTCCGTTTTGCCTATGCATTATAGGTCGTCAGTAGTTCAGTAACGCGTTGTGACAGCTTAGCAGTCCCATGATTAGTCGGTTATTGTGTTGACGTTGCTTAGTTTTTGAATGATATTTTGTGCTGTGTTACGTAATTTCGGTATGTTAAATTCTCCGAGGAAAGTAAACAGTATTGTCAGTGTGGATTGATTTCCTGAGTAGTGGAGGTTTGTTCGTGATTTTTAGACAGAAGCGTTGGTTTTGGGGTCGGTGTCTGCTGCATCGGCGTTAACGAACGTTCCTTTCGTCTGTATGTATGTATAATTTCGGAGGTTGTCGTGGTCTTGGGTAACTCACACATCATTTCTAATTGACTCGATGTAGGTCGCCGCAGTTGGCGTAAGTCGATGCTGGATCTTTTGTCTTCGTGCAGTCCTGGGTGTGATGGTCGGTTCCACATTTAACACACTTCGATACTGCGTGGCAAGAACGATGAGAATGATCGTACTTTTGACTGTCCTATGGTATCTTTGCGTATAGCAGATCCTACCCTTACTCTTTAGTATAAGACTATTTTAAGGTTATAATATGTTTTTGCTGCTATAATTTTCAATTAACTCGACAAAATAATGGCATAGGTGTACTATCACTGCCCCTTCTCATATGATACACCGATAGAACTGGCAGGAGTTATTCTAGGAGATCATATCCCTGCCCAGTTCGTCTTTGTCTCTAGTATGATGGGTGGTATTTTAACGTTGGTGTTTTGCGTTCTTTGGGAGTTATGTGTAGGGGTAACGTTCGTTTTCTTTGTCAACCTCTGAAAGTGGTGTAAAGTGGTTTTTAACTGGCAAGTTTGTTGCTGGATTATTGGTTTCTGGTTTTTCCTAAATTTCTACTGGGTTGACACCGTTTGGAAGTCGTCTGCAGTTTCGAGATTCAATGGCTCTACTTGTGAAAGTATTTAGGTATTTGCGGTGAATTTCGTTATTTGAGCCTTAGGGTTGGTCATTGGTCTGTAAAGAGGCACGACCTAGCGGAATAGTAAGCTTTTTCATTACTTTTATTAAGTTGTTGTTTTCTTCTAGACTTAATGCTTGGATAAATAGTTCGATTACTTATGTAGAATTAGTGGGAGTGATGTGGAGGATGTTTATATTTCAGGGGTTTATGACAATTACAAAAATTGTGTTAGGTTTTCTCAAAGGCGGTGGTTTTTGTGTGTGTGTACAAGTTTATGTTCATTGAAAGTGGCTTAAATTTCTTAAACACGTTTAAATCAGGACAAACTTACTCTATTGACAGCCGGCGGTCACTGCATCAACCTAAGCGGAGGAGGGGGAAACCCCAGGATTGAGGTAACTGCCAAGAGGTTAGCTGTAAGGAAGGTTATTAGAGTGATTGAATGTTCTGTTACTACTTTCTGTAGTGGAAAGAGTAACGTACTCGACACAGACAAAACATCTCCTTTGTTAGCTTCATTTTTGCGAAAACAAATTTAAATGTATTCATTTATATAGCGTTTAGGTTAACTGGTTTTCAATAAAGCATTTTTTATATGTCACTACTGTTTCTTTTGTTTTACGGCCTTTGTTTTTTGCCAGTTTGCAGGTTGAGATCCCAATACTAAATATTGCTCGGTCGCGCTAGGTGCATGGATGGAAGAGATTGGCTATAGGTGTGCCAACGGCAGGCAAATATCTGGCCTAAACGTTTTATGTATATTGAAGGATGACTAACCGTCCTTGTGTCGTCTTTTGTAGACTACACCTAAGAGGTCTTGTCCCTTTAAGTCCTTCCTAATATTTTTGTTCTTGACAAACCACGGAGCACCAGTGATCAGTCTCAAAACTTGAATTCATCTTATTGCAGTTAGGGATGCTGTGCATGATAATTGTTCGCCGTAGGTCAGAATTTTGACTACGGCGACGTCTTTTATTTGTTTTTTCACTGAGAAGGATAGGGTGCCATGCGGACACAGTAAGATTAATATTGTTTAGCAGGCTGTTCCAGCTAAACCTTTCTCTTTTCTTGGTGTGGTTACACATTGTCAAATTTTTATCTAGGGTCACGCCCAGATACCATGGGAGATCTTTTACGAAAACCACTAATTGACTGCTTTCTCTGTTCTTGAGACATTCTTTTTGCCCTTGTCAATGGTAATTCTCCATTTCCAACATACATCTCTATATAGTCCAAAGTCATTTCCAGTATGCTCTTTGCACTATCCGCAGTATTTTATGACGCTAAAATTGCAGTATGATCTTCGTACTGAGAATGCTTGCAGGTTTCTTGTTTCCACCGTTAGAATGTCGGCAACATAGACATTGTATAGTATTGGGCAGAACGGTGATTCCTACGATAGCTCTTCTTCTGCTATATTAGTCATCGATTTTTCAGCACTTTCTCTTACTTGGAACATTCTATCTTCTAGAAAGGGCTTGGCAATTTTTAGGATATTTAGTGGTAATTTCAATTTGTGGCTTTAGGAGAACAGTGCCCCTCCATACTTTGTCATACGCCTTCTCCACATATAGAAATTAGGCACATGCAAATCGTCGGCGGTTTCAGTTCGTTTAAATGGCGTTAAATAGCATCGTTGTTTGTTGTATGGCAGTTAGTTTCTTCCCAAAACCTAATCGCGGTTCCGAGATTAGAGCATTCTCCTCCAAGTAAGATTGAAGGTCTTCATTGATGATCCCAGTTGAAAGTTTTGTAATGCCACTCGGTAAACTAATCAGACTGCGACTTTTCGGTGCTGTGGTGTCTTTGTATTTCTTTGTAATTGTTGTCGAAATCGAGGTCTTCCATGTTTGTGGTATTGTCCTAAAGTTTGTGCGATGTTTTGGATATTGAAATGTCTGTCATCGGGTTACCAATTAAGACTTCAAATGCTTTGTTGGGTATATTGTTTGCACTGGGTGCCTTTCTAGATTTCGTAATTGAATATTTTCTTGGACTTCTAAGGTGATTCGTATTGGCGCATTTATATATTAGTCCAATCTATTTTTGTAAGGTCACTGTTAATTTCTGTCTCAGTTTTTGCGTCTTTATCCATGCTCCATTGTATTGACGAGTACCGCCGCTTTTTCTTTATCTTTGAACACGAGTGTAGATCGGTCACGAAATGGTGTCTCAGGTTGCTGGTACTTTCTTAAGGTCTTGACTAACTTCCACATGTTGTCTTTGTTAGCTTCAAACTCTGACAATATATGCTGCCATTCTGCTGAGCATTTAAATTACAGTATTTTATTTACCATCTTTGGCCATTTTTCTCTGTATTGCTCTGGCGTAGGGACGTCTTGTTCTTTGTCACGTTTTTAGTTTCCAGGTTTTTTGTACTAGGATCCACTTTTGGTCTTCATCTAATCCCCACCAGTTCTAAACAGTTGGTAAGGAAATTATTTAGTTTATTTGCAGGATTGAGCATATTGTTTCGGCTAGTCCTTTGATAGCCGATTTCAACTCCATCGTCGTCATAATTTGACTTGTTATTGGGTACCTCATCATTTCGTATGAATAGCATATCTAGTTTGTTTTGCGTGTTATGGGACGACGGATAGGCTTCAGTGTTTCTGTGTCACAGGCTAAACTGGAAATAATGCATGCCGCAACCAAAATCACGAGTGATTAGCAACGGTCGGCAAAGCTACATTGGAGAAAGACGTGGTTCATCGGTACCTAGGAGGCTAAGCAGTGTTAAGTCAAGACAAAATCGGTGAAAGGTGGGCGCCACTGTGATCAAGTCGAAGCTACTACTAGGTAATGTTCTTGGAAACACCATGTATGTCAAGATATTAGTGACCTACCTTTGGAGTGGAGACAGACACCCTAATGGTACTGCAAATACGGGATAGAAACTGAAAGAGAAGATATACCTAACTAAAAGTGCTCGCCAACTATGGCTACATCTGTAAGTTATGGGGTGCTGACCTTATTATGTATCTGGGAGTGAAGCCCCCATTTTGTACTTTCCTGATCCAGAACTACTTTTGACTAGAAAATGCTATACTACTTTTTGGTGCGACTTGTATAGTTTGCAAGTGATATGAATTGTTGATAAAGATCTTTCACTTAGTTTAATGCTGTACACCAAAGTTAACGGTGCGAACAGCTGGAGATGAATGATCTAAAGGTAGGTACTAGGATTGACACCCTGTATATAATTAGTAATTGTACCAACAACATTTCAGGTCGTTATACGAGTTTTAAATTCATGGCGAAACAGATTCTTTATAACTCTTCTTTGAATAATATATTACTAGACCAGGCTTAAATTTATTAAACGTGCACTGTACAATTATAATAGCAGATGAAGTATTGGTTGTTAAAATAAAAACACTGATTGAGCACAAAACACGTTATATAATTGATTTTTCACTTTATCGCATTCATACAAAAAATCAATGATAAACCAAATATTACTTAAGATGTAACTACAATATATACATTAGTCAACGCAACCGAGATTCGAGTTTGTTAATACAGACTAATTGGAAGGCCCACATAGGCCAGGTTAAAAGGGTTTATAACTACTTTGCAAACGAACCTCACTTCCGTTAACGACATTCAAAGTGCACAATTATTGTAAACAGAAAAGCAAGCATACAATTAATGGGTACCCTGTATATTTTTCTGGATAAATTAATTAATACAACAAAAATGTTAAGCATTACGATGAATAGTTTAAATTTCTAACGTACAAAACAGCTCGTTGAAACAGTTGATAAGAGAAGTCTCTAAGTTCACTTACATTAATGCCCCAAGGGTGGATACCAAGGAAAGAGGGTACTGCCTAATTCTTGTTGATTTAATTATCGCAAATATTTGGGAAATTTCACATATTTGAAAAGTGCAGTGCATCTGTACGCTACATTCTTGAATATTTTTGGTATCTATAGCACCGTGTTGATATGACAGGTCTTTTTTTTGCTTCTATAGTTACTCTGATGTTTGCTTCATGTTGAATAATTTTTCCCGCTTCATTCTTTGAAACGCTTAATAATAACACAGGAAACACTTGGTTTCTGTTTCCCATTCTTGCTACGGTGTTGAACATGAAATAATGTTCTCGTGGATCTTATTCTAAGTCTTTAAAAGGAATTGTTTCTGGTGTTCTACGGATCACGATCTTGTACGTGTTTCTTCATATAGTTGATGGAAACGATACGTTTCTTCCATTTTCATTGGGATTCTTCGAATTCTCCTGAATCCCTTCGCGTCCGTTCTAAACACACGAACTCTGACACTCACGTTGTGGGCTTCTATTATTTTAACCTAGTTTTGATATGCTATCTCTTTTTTGGTATTTAAGTAATTTAGGAAGAGGGAGGCGGGTGAGCAAAGTTTGCTAAAGTTGCAAGTACATGTTTAAGTAACGTCCTGTAAAGTTTGTATTTTGATCATTAAAGGTGACCCTAAATTACCAAAATAGTGTTTTTCGTGACCCGAGGTTTTTCTCTAAGTGTGTGAAGAAAAATCTGTACTCCAACAAGAGCTAATGAAAAAATTTGGATAAAAATTATGGAAATTTGAATGTCATTTTTTGACATTATAAATTAAACTTAAAACTGTCATATTGGAACATCAATATATTTGTTAAAACGACTATATTTTATTTTCAGACCAGGGCAAGGGCGAGAAGATCTCACCGCGGCGCAAACCCGAACTGGCATAAGACCAAAGAGGGCTAAGTCGCTTGTGATAACCAAATAAACAATACGTGGGCGGGTACTTCACACTTTTCCATTAAGTTTTGCTTCCTCAAGGACACTTAGGTACGTGGAGTAAGTGTAATTGCTATTTTTTGTGTTCAAGCAGTTTTCTACTTAATTTCTTAATTCCCAGTTTAGTTTTTTTTGTTGTTAACGTTCTTGTCATTTTGAGAATTTTAATTAGTTTGTTATTGTTCATGATTTTAACATTTATAGTTTTGAAGTTTCATTTTGTTCTACTGTCAACCGAAAGAAATTTTTTAGGTTAAACAGACATTGACAGTTTGAGGGTAATTGTATAACAAACACTGCTGCCATTTTGACTTCCTCTAAAGGACAAATATTTTCCCATTTATTAAAATTATCTATTTATTTTGGAAAAACAAAAGTATGGCGAATGTGAAATTTCTTGCGTTCGTCAGTATTTAGTTTTCGGTTATTGCGCCTTAGGTGGGTCGGGACATAAATTTTGTCCAGTGTGATATTGTAACGTTTCAGTCCTTACTGAAAGGCACGATAGGAGTAAAGAACTTGCATTCTACCCGGTGGTAGCTCTTAGTCCTGAGGGGTTTGTGACCCTGCTTCGACGATTCGGATGGCCGAAGTAACGTTGAAATGGGTTTCTTGCGGTGGACGTCGTTTATGCTAAATGACATCGCTCGAATTTCGGTCTCGAAACGAACTTCTAATTACTGTTCGATTCAGTCATCGGCGGAATTGAAAAGATATGTTATGATATTGATTTATTGACAAAATAAATAAGTAATTCTAACAGTGCAATCAATTAAACCAATTGACATTCATTAACAATAAAATAATTCAAATGTCTCTTGAACTCAAAATCAAAATCATTCTACGTTGTAAATTAAAAATACTAAGGTAGCAAACAAAGTAAATATGAATGCTCGTATTTATTAATTGTACAGGAATTCATATAAGACTCGGGATGGACGTGTTGTGAATCTAACCGGGGCTTTGAAGTTGCTAGTCGGTACAAATTCCCAGATTCGCTCACATTCTGTTCCCCTGATACTCGTATATGAATCCACGAGATCGCTATATGCCTTGCGGTCTACACGAACGGGTGTCGCTCCCATGCGGCACTCTCGGCGTAGTTGTGATTGAGACGGACGGGGACGAGAGACCGGTGTGTACCCATGACCAGAGATGCCACTCGATAGACGCCGACAGTCTTTATTAAAATAACGCCGTTAGCGAACCGCGACCTAGCCACTCATTCACTAACAACAGCCTACCTTTCTTGGGGGAATCATTTCGGTTCGGCATCGATGTGCGTTCGTTATCGCTACAACACAACGCACAACGACGTCGACGGTAGTCGGCGCCGTTTCTGTAAATCGCAACTTAGCTATACATTTACAAGCGACAGGCGAGTGTATTCGGTGGATAGTCTCGGATCGACGTCGATGTGCGTCCACTATTACTACAATACAACGCACAACGATGTCGATGGCGCTCAGCGTCGTTCATAGCTAGCTACTCAGTAACGTGGTTGTAAACGACTTCGTAGCGGTCTGGTATATTGTTTTGTGATACGACCTCCTAGCATACATCGTTCTCAACGGTTTTGATTCGCAATCGGACGGTCTATAGGTGAGCGGTTCTTACGAAGTTGAGTCGACCTCGTTATAAGAACTATTAACAAACTTAGCTTTACCGATGAGGAAAGCTTTAGACGGAATTTGCACTAGGCAACGTTCCGTACAGTCTCCATGAAGACTGATTTTCGGTTTGTAAAATCGTCTTATTTATACTTATTTGGTATTCGCATTCTTCGATCTGCGAATACTGATTTGACTTGCTTTCTTTGTTTGCTATCATAGTGATACGGATAACGGCGGCATGTGTTTAACCAACTCGATTGCGCAACATGATGTAATATTCTTAATTAGTTGTTTACTAATTAAATTATAATTCAATAAACGGAAATCGTTATTTCGGTTACTTGTGATTGATTATCAAGGCAATCTTGAGTAATTTAGGGCGGTAGCGGATCGTATATACATCAGGTTGCGTGATCTTATTTAATTGTTTCATGATATTTTTATTGCAGCTTTTAATTAAGTAATTTTTCTACTATTACTTTTAAACTAAGCTTAGGCACTCGCGCACGGTGCTTGACACTTTCTTATAGTTTGTGAAGTCCTTAATTCAATTTTCTTAATTACACTTCCGTATTTATGAATATAGCGAAAATGCGTAGAATTTTTATGGATTCTTTTAGATCACGTATCGCGTTATTCTGTCGTTTTGTATAAACGTTACAAGATAGGCAACGATATATTAAAGCCACCAAAGCTAATAATACCAAACACGTTCCCAGGCTACAGCACCGAAGATGGATAAAACGCTTAGCGAAATTGAAAATTACAAAGATGTCATCAAGAAGGCCGAAGAAGGCATAAACGTCCTGTTAGAATACCTGGAGTCACTTAAAAAAATCAGGAAAACGAGCACTATTTTAATGGTCGTGGCATCAAGAAAAGAAAGACAGAAGCGGAGAACTCGCCTTCTACTTCTAACCAATGCATTCCATCTAAGGATCTGTATTCGACAGAGAAATCTAACCCTACTCAGACAAGCAGCATTGTTACACAAGACAACATTGATTGCGAAATGGAGGATTTCCAGGATTCAATTATCCCACCTAAAGTTTAATCTGAATCACAACTTAAGTCAACGGCCCCTAGTAAACCGAAGTCTTCTCCTGCGATTGTAATGCGCAACTAGAATAATTATAAGCTCATAAAGGAAGTTATTCTCGAAAACAACGTAGAGGTAATAAAAGCGTCCAATCACCCGCAAGGCATTAAGATCTGCACCGTCACATTAGACGAATTTAATAAATTAAAGGGAATCCTTGATAAAATGGAGAAACCCTACCACAGGTATCAACTCCCTCAAGAAAAGGAATTGAAGATTGTTCTTAGAGGAGTTTCTGAGAATATTTCGAGCGAAGACATCGAACAAAGGTCTACCATATAACTCCGTTCGTAGATTAGGCAACAGGCTGAGGAAATTTCTTTAGTCTTAGTTAATACGGACAAAAGCGATAAAGGAACGGAAATCTTCCAACTGAAAGAGGTAATGAATCTAAGGGTGACAACTGAACCCAAACGCCGTCCAACAAGCCAAGTCCAATATTTTCGTTGCCAACTCTACGGGCATGTAGCTTACAGATGCTCCGTAGCCTATCGATGCGTAAAATGAGCAGACGATCATCCGTCTTTTACGTTTACAAAACCAATAGATACCCCCGCTAAATGCGTAAATTGCGGCGGCCAGTAGTAGGAGTTATCCAAGAAACCCCGAGGTGCTTAAAGCGAAGGCCATCGTAGAAAAAACAAGATTACTGCAAAAAGCCGAAGTACAACCTGGTGTATCCTACTCGCCTTGGGCCGGCTCTCAAAAAATATCTTAATGTGCCAAGGAAGGTATCGATGCCTTCTCTAAGAACATCGTAGAGGTGATAGAATGCCTTCTCGTAAAAATGCTGCCCGAAATCCTTATCAATGGATCCTAAAACCATTTCGTTACTTAACTGGAACGCTAATGGCGTAAAGAATCGCCGACTTGAGCTGGAGGCCTTCCTCGAGATTCACTAAATTTCGATTGCATTTATCTTGGAAACTCACTTAAAATCCGGCGACTCTTTCAGTATTCCCTGGTATACAATTCATCGGAAAGACCGAGCAGGCAGACCCGGTGGGGGTGTTGCCATTCTGGTAAGGTCAAATATCACTTATATTAAATTACCAGACATTGATCTGCCCAGCAACCTGGGGGTGGTAGCTATACAAGCCTATATTCTGAACAGACCTATAACACTAGGTGTAGTCTACAACCCCCCAGCCAATCCCCTTAAACAAGAGGAATTGAGCATTCTATTCATCTACAGCCCTGAAATCTGGGCAGGTGATTTCAACGCCAAACATGAAATATGGGGAAGCAGAACCCGGAATGCCAACGGACGAAGACTTGCGGCGGTTATCCATTCCATTAACGCTACAGCATACGGACCACAGGACTCCTCCTTTTTCTCAGCGGAAGGTAGGGGGGACATCCTGGACTTTTACATCACATGTGGTGTAAACAAGCACACGGAAGCGCAAACAGTTCATGCGCTCTCATCTGATCACTTTCCTGTGATCCTAAAAATAGGGGGTCAACCCACACCAGCCAAGCCTGCCGCTATTCTCGAAAAAAACTTGCAGAGATATTCCTATCACGTGGCAAACTACGAGCATATAACTCAGCTCGCCACAGAAGTTTACGTAGAAACAGCAGTGTATCGGCTAACTGAATACATCTGCCATAACCTCAAGCAGAATCAATCGGTATGCAAGACCTCAAGAGAGAACATATGGGGCCTCAGCAGGGAGGAAAAAGCCCTGATCAAACTAAAGAATGAAGCCAAGACTAAATGGACTAAAACAAGATACCCAACTGACAAGCTTCGGGTCAAAGACCTCCAAAACAAATGGGCGTTATGCTGCAGGATAAAAAGTCTAACAATTGGCGGAACACAATTAACAAGGCGTTCAATGATGTGAACCCAAAGTTCTGGAGCTTTCTCAGGTTAGTAAAAAAGGACAGGGAACTTAATTCCCCTATCCGGCATCAGGGTACTCTAATTTTTGACGAGCAATATCGGGCGGAGAGCATTGCCGACTGCCTTCAGTATCAGTGCCCTATACATCTGCCAGCAAACACCTTCCTTTAAAACAAGATCAAGGAGGTCAACGAACACATTCGCGAAGCAACGATAAAATCACTGATCCACACACACCTGGAGGGGGTCAAATCAATAATTAAATTGACCAGCTCCAAAAAAGCCCTACGCGGCGATGCCATTGCACCACGTGAACTAAAGGTATTGACAGACCAACCCCTCCAGGAAATCATAAACGTAATAAACACCGCTTTCCAACTGGGTCACTACCCCCTTAATTGGAGAAGGGCAATCGTTGTAACCATCCCAAAAAAGGGGAAGGACCTCTCCCTTCCACAGAATAACCGACCAATCAGCCTCCTAAGCTACCTGGAAAATGTCATGGAAATAATCCTTAACAAGAGCTTGCAAGATTTTCTGGAATGCAATCACTTGCTGCCGCAAGTTCAATTTTGTTTCAGACCCAAATCAAGCGCGGTATTACAAACCGCAAATCTAGAAGTTTTGGTGTCTCGAGCAAGACCAACTCGGTTAAGAATATTAGCTGCATACTTGGATGTCGAAAAAGCATACGACAGGGTGTGGGCAGAAGCCCTAGCATTTAAAATGTACAGGATGCAATTTCCCAGTGCCATGACCAAAATTGTCCAGTCTTTTCTGCAACATAGAAGTTTCCGCATTAAGCTGGGCAACTCTCTCTTAAGTAATAGAATTGCACTCCAGGGTCTCTCTCAAGACTCGGCTATCTCTCGCACCTTATTCAATATCTTCGTAGCCGACATCTCGAAGTTACAAGACATTAAGAATGCCGAAATTTTACAGTATGCAGACGATACATCCGTGGTGGTCGCAGCAAGAAGCGGTGTGGTAGCAAAGACCAAGCTAAGCCAATGCCTTTCAATCATCAGCCAGTACGCGG
>JAHWXV010253220.1:0-14243 GCA_024586415.1 Phrixothrix hirtus | reverse complement strand
TAATTTTCCCTGATGATGGTCTATACATAAAAGACCGAAACATATGTAGGATACAATAATAAATATTTTTGGGAAACTAAGTTTCATTTTATTTACTTTACTGGATATCTTTGACCACCATTTCTCCTATTCAGTTCATACCGATCGCGATCAAGCAAAGCTGACAGGTATGTACGCTAGCAGTGGACTAACCCAACGAAATGGACGGCTAACTCATTGGGTAAAGCGTTCGTAAAATATGCTTGCATAACCGCAACGTATTTCACACTCGTGTGTATCAAGCCACAATTAAGTAAATGTGTACCAAGTGTTATCCAAAGAACAAGGCGGAATAATTCCCTACGAATACTTATTTAAAATTGAATTTTACCAAATGAGCTAAGAAGCGGGCCCTTGATTTTAAAATTAACTTGGCCATAAGAGTAAGGTAGATTCTGTTCTACAAATTAATTAAGTCACAGTTATTACGTATCGAATAACTTTATAAATTAATTACAATAAATAATAAATTAATATAAACTAATATAAATAAAATTAATAAAACCGACTTATAATATCAAAATTTTACAACCCTATTTCTGTTAATCCCTACTTTGAAAATTTATTGAAAGACGAAACATAAATTGAATTACAGGATAGATGAGTAGACGTGATGAAGCGTTTCTAAAAGTACTTTGTTACATGAGATTTTCACATTGACATTGTATTTCCAAATGAAATTAAATCGAAACGCTTTGAAATTCTTTGTTTATAGAGAAGGATCACTTAAAGATTTTTTAATACAATTTAACCTACGTGGAATTATTTTTATTTATGTTATAACAGCAAAAATATCTTATAAATTTTTAAATAACGTTAAAGTGCTCTAAAATGAATATACACAGTGTATCAGAATGATTTACCTTGCTTCCAGACTGCTAAACGTTTTAAATGATGTTACTGATATCCTTAACCATCTGCAATAGTTTTTTAAGGGTAGTTCACATGTATTAACGCTAACTTTTGACTGTTCTTGAGCGAATCCGTTTCTATGCTACTATAAAGGTCAATATTAAGGCTTCGTCACACGGCGCGCGGTTTAAGGCTACGAGCTACCACTCACCCATTTTTATATGAAGCTAAATAAAACATGCCACAACGGTTGCGGTCAATCTTCCGCAGACTGCGTGGCTCGAGCATCAGGTAGTCGATTAGCAATACAGGGTGTTTCAGATAATATACCATTCCTTTTAAGGGACGAAAACAGGCCCTATAGACACTCCAATAAGCGCAAAATTAAAAACAATGTGAATACTAAAAATTCCTTTTTTTTAATAATGACGAGTCGACTATGTGCATGGTTTCAAATATGCATCGAGTAAGTGTTTCTTACTAAATAAATTCTATTTTTGTTATTATCAGTTATTAATAAATAACTTCTTCAAAATTGTTAAAAAAAATCGCATACATTATTTCTAAATTCTTTCAATTGTGTGAAAAGACAGTCCCCTTTCCTGTTATTTATTGCAGTAAACAAATCGCAATATGCCTGCTACAGCTGTAAAAGTGCATTACTGCAAATTGATACTATTAGATAGGTCAGTTATAATTTTATGAATTATTTAACAGTTTTAGTCTTAATGCAATAAACGGCTCGTTGTACATAATTAAAAAAAAAGGACTTTTTTGTATTCGCATTGCTTTTAATTTTACATTTATTGGGGCGTATGTAGGGTCTACTTACAGCCCATAAAAGGAATGTCATATTATCGGAAACACCCTGTATAGTCTCATTTTTTACTTCCTTTGAAGCCGCAACCTTTGTCGCCACGCTGACATTAAAATCGGGAAACCTGTGTTTTTAACAGGTTTTCAAATACAAAAGTATGCTGAAGTGAATAAAAACAGCATGGAGTGGATCATGTTTTAGTTCTAGATTTCGTTGCAAAAACTACTAAAACGAAATCATTGATTCTGGTGTAAGTTATGTTTAAAACCAAGTAAGATATCAAGTTGTAAAGCATGGCTGCGACATGCTTCGCCACACGAATCTAGGCCCTGAAAAATTGATAATCGCGAAGAAGCATGTCCGAGATAGTTCCACGCTTGATGTGTACCAACAGAGAGTCTTTTTTCGCAATTAAACTAGTACTGATACTCGATATGATCACAATGAGTGCTTAAAATTGAACAACAATGTTCCTAGTGTGAATTCATCTGGTTATAAAATCTGTGGCTTTCTTTATCTTTTACGTCAATCATTTGTGACCACGCGATATATGCTTTAAATTTTAATAGAGTAATTCGGGTTAGTTTATTTTTAACTGAATTAGTATTTTATGCGATAATATTTAACAATTAACTTCAACAGTTACAGGTAGAACTTTTTATATTAGATATTAGATATATTAGGTATAAGAATTGGCATAAAACACAAAAGGTCAGTTTCACATTCAACATTTCTCGGTGTATTTCATTGTTGCTGCGGCTAGTTTATTACTTATGCCAAGAATTTCCAGCTTGCCAACTATCAACGACTGTAAAATTTTGAACCAGCCCCTAGAGGCTGGATTTTCGCCAAAACATATAAAGATTCGTTTGAAGCACGGTGTTTGTACACCGTTGAGAAGATATGCTCGGTAGTTTTAGGAAGGATTAACGAGCATAGTCGTGACTCTGAGCGATCACGAAAAGCCAGAAGTCGATAAAATTGTCACCACTTCGGAACGCATTTACCAAAATATGAGCCGCTGGAGCTGAATGAAGAAGGATTCTACGCCGATAAGTTTCCATGCCAATAGTATATCGAAGAAGACAATTTATGTGCTTACCTTTAAGTATTGAGCATTGAGTTCGCAAAATGCAGTGGTATAATTAAAGAGTCCACTGGACCCAAGAATGGCATCAGCTAGTGATCTCGGATGAACCTTGCTGTCACAATAATGGCCGCATAAAAATAAGGCGTTGTTGAACACGAATCGCACCATAAACAAGAGATAATAGTTCAGGACGCGATATATCACGGCAACACATGACTCGGTGGAGTACAATACTTTTTCATAACAATGCGCATTCTCGCACGGTCTACCCAATTTCCTGATTTCTTGCTCATAAAATGTGTATGATACGATTTGAAGACGATTGTTGGATTTGCAACAAGTCCCGCAAAATTTACGAGAGAAGCTTAGGGCGATCACAGATACATGAATGCATAAGAAATAACGGCGGAGCAACTCATTATTGAATAACATGTAACTTGATGTTTTGTTTTAAAATTTTAGTCATTTATTAGCATCGTTAAACTCAGCCTTGGTAAAAAGTGCAGTAAAATCATATAGCGTATATGTGAACCATGAAGCGATATTGGTGGCGCAATGCTAGTGCGGCGGAGACCAAATATGAAGGAGAGGCGTTCGGTACATGGCCAAGCGAATGCTTAAAAATATTAAAATTAATGCTTTTCAATAACATACTAAGCGTATCATTTTTTTTGCAAATCAGTATAATTACAAGGCGAAACATCTTTTTCAAAATTGCAGTTTTTATCGTCTCAACGGCACCTAGTACAAATTATAAAAGATTGATGCATCCGTGTTCTACGAATGTGGCTTTAATGCATTTGACATACAAAAAAGGAACTAATTTTAAAATAAATAAAAGAAGGATGTAAAATTAATGATGAGTTGGGAAGGCGCGCTAGCGCCCACATAGTATAGACGTGTTTGTTAGCTGCTCCCGTAAACCTTGTGCTATACCTTAGGCTGCTTTTACATATGTAAAGATGGGTCGGGTATAGTATAAAAAACTCAAACCGTATATCAAAGCTAAAATCAACCCTAAGTTACGAAGAGTGCCAAAAGGCAACGAAGAAATTAAAGAAGAGTTAAAAGAACTTGCAGCTGTCAGATCCCAAGTGGCCAACAAAAAGCGGCAAAAACCGGCGCAATTCCCAGGCGCCCCACCGACGGTATAGAAACACCGATTGCATCAAACCCCGCACCTGCAGCCTCTTTCAAAGCTGCAGACGCAGTAGTCAAGAAGATGTTGAAGTCAATTGACTACTCATCAGAAGATGGGGAATTCACTCAAGTCAACAGAAAACGCAAAACACCAGTTGGAAGAACCGAAACCGGCCCTCTCACAAAAATACCGACAAGAAACAGATTTGAGGTCCTGTCTGAGGTGGAGGCTGAAAACAAAAATGGTAACGAAAACGAACGACCAGCCAAGACAACAAGCACTACGAGGAAGGTTAAGCGTCTACCTCCCATAGTGCTCAGAACCAAAGACGACTAGTACAAGAAGACATAAAGCCCACAGCAGTCACCAACATCGCCATGGTATCAAAATTATCCCAAAATCTGAAGAAGGCTTCAGGTCAATGGTGAAGATAATGGATGGCATGCAGCTACCATATCACACAAACCTGTTGCCAAAGGACAAGCCCTTAAGAGTAGTAATAAGAGGGTTACCCGAATCCATACAAGACAGCGAAATTATAGAAGACCTGACCGCCAAAGGATTTCCTGTTCACAACGTGAACCGAATGCGAAGTGGGAGAAACAAAACCCCACTCCCACTAAACCTTGTAAAACTAGAGAAAAATCCTTCCGAAAAGAAAATTTTCAACCTGGAGGAAGAACTGTACCTCCAGGTTAAAATAGAGATTCTGAGACACGTCAGGCGGAGTATTATTCAATGCCACCGTTGCCAAAAATTCGGTTACTCCCAGCGGCAAAGTGTCTGAAGTGCGCGGGGGTGCATCAAAATGCGCGAAACACCCACCACTTGTGCGAACTGCGGCGGTGAACACACCGCCAACTACCGGGGGTGTCCAAAATTCCCCATCCAAAAGGTGCCAATAGAAACAAGATCGGCCACAAAACCAGGCTTATATGCTGCAAAATAAACATCAGAAACAACCACAACGCCAACCCCTACAAATTCACCGCCATGGTTAAACCTGGCGAACCTAACAAGAAGCAGCCAAAGACGCATCTACCTTCGGAGAAGGCGTCACTTTGATTCCGGCTCGGCTTCCGGACATCATGGTAGTGTTTTGGGCTCAGCCGTAAAGAGGCACGCCCAAAGGAGGGCGAAAAATAAATAAAACACACATCACGGTACAATCCGATGGAGATTAGGGGGCCTGAAGGTCCTGGTGCTCCAATGCCAATCATAAAAAGTCAAAAGTCAGGATTCGTTGGAACCTTAACAATAAATACGAGAAACTCCCCTTGCATTTTAAATGCCGAATACATCGAAATTGATCTTTCAGGTAAGTTGGCCACGGAGTTCCGCTTCAGGATCTAACTGCCCATTCTTCGCACGCAATATTCATAAATTAATCCTGACAATAACTGTACCATTTTTTAAATTTCCGCCTCTAAGTGGCCAGGATATTCCTCAAATGTTTACTCTCCGCAGGAGATATCGGAGCTGACATTTTAACATTTATTTCCGTAATTACGATGCTAAAACCTATAAGTGCCAATTAAAAGTTTGTACGTCATTTAGAGGCACTCGCGCTACATTTAAGTGAATTTCTAAAACAACCTCTTATTTTTAAATTTTTTAATAAACATGGCCAAGTTACAAAACAAGAATAAGAACTGCAAGCAAACAAATTTATTAACCCTTAAAAACATTAAATACGACCTCTATGTAACGCAACAAAATAATTGTAACATTTCCCGTGGAAACTGTTAAAATGTAAAAGTGACGTATAAATCGATTTGCAAAAAATCGCGCGTGCATTTGTATTTACGTTAAAATTACGGAAGATTGTACAGCGCAATATTGCATTATAAATAAACTGATAATCAAAACACATGAGGCTGTCCGCTTATCAGTCGGTGAAAGACTGAATATACAAGTATCAATGGCGTTCGTAAAACAAAGAACGAGACTTGATAACTATGTATAAAAGCGTAACACTTTCAAGGCGAAAGGAAATTCGCGTAGATCTCTACTCGAATTCGCACCGAACTATTCTCTATCCGAGAATACATTGCATTTAGTGTTACCTTTAAAGTCTAGCTATATTTTGAAAAAGTAAAGAAAGACACTTTGCTAATTACAAAGTACGCAAAGCGTTTCTGCCGAATTGTTAAGATTCTAATATTAAAACCGTCGTCGCAGAAATAAGCGACAAAGCTAGTTCAATCATCCGAAAGAGTGAAACCCCCTTTACCGTCCGCTTTCCTGCAACCTTATATTCGAGAGTGGATGCGTTGCTCTGTAACGGTCCCGTCTTGGCTATAAGGAAACAAAGAACGCCTGAGTTTCGAATTGATTTTGTAGCGGAAGCTCAGATGCTGCTGTAACCTGTGGTTGCATTGCTAAGTAGCAAAAGTCTCGAGATATCTTCGTCCACCTAGTGGCATCGGTCGCGATTGGAGAAAGATATCATTACCCGGACCTCCTGATTCCTTACGCGAGGGAACTCACCCGCATACGATGCGGTGCCCTTCGCGCCTCGAAGAAGACTGAACTAACATAAAGTATCAGGAACGCAGAAACAATCTTCGGGCGGCGAGCGTATTCAGCAGGTAGCATAGGCGACGCTGCGCGTCTGTCAAACTAATAGTAATACCGAAACTCCTTTTTGCATTGAATATTTTAATTTTTGATTATTAGTTGTAAACATGTACAAATTACCGTAACATGTTCTTTTGAGTTGTTATTTTGTTTGAAAAGTTCTATCGATCTTATTATTACCACCGAACATAAACGAATCCAAGTAACAAGTTCGTTTCATATAAGAAGTTGAGACCGTATCCATTTGTCGCATCGTTTTAATATCTAAGTTTTTCCACTTTGGGATAACCGATTCCAGGCCTTAGGAGTACCAGCGACTTCTACCGCACAGTACTGAACCTACCCACTATTACGAGTGATCCCTGCTGCTAAAATATAAATTAGTTTTTTCTTGAACCTGTGAACGAAATGATACCTTCCGAACCGTTATAGAATCACACTCTTTAATGAGTGTTTAAAGAATTTTTTGGCTGTATGTGGCTATATTTAACTTTTCGCCAGCTTTGGTTAAAAAAAATTCGAACTAATTATGCCTTGCAATGTCTTTCTATAACTAAGCGCAATTAAAGCAAGACCACGTGCGGGTTCAACAAAGATTACTGCTCCGATATTTTTAGTAAGCTTTTATTTCCAATTTTTGGGTGTAGCTTCTGGGAATTTCCTATAGCAAACGAGGTGGGGTGGGGGGGTTAGAAATATAGATATAAACAGTGTATACATATAAAAATAAACATAGATTAAATTAAATCTAAATCAAATATAGGGCAAAGAAGCACAACGAATTTAAAGCACGTTTTTTAAACACGGATGTGCGTATACGATATTTTATGAAGCTATATGTTTGCTTTGACTCCAATCCAATTATAAGGGAAACATGGAATTTAAGGTAATGGAGAATTAGGAACTAATTATGGGACTGACAACTTTGAAGTGTGGGTGTTTACGCAATTTACTATTAAAATCTAAAATGCCGAGGTATTTTATCGACAACGAAAACAACTAGTTTTATGTTTTAATTAACACTATGCGTAAACGCATGGAATATTGTCAATTGAAATGACAAGCGTAAAACGTGGTGTTTACACTTAGAAGAGAGGAAAAAACTAAATAACAGCTGCACTTGAAGCGTTAAAGAAAATTATACGTCGAATTTGTCAACATTCCTGTATTTTAAGGAAATACATAATAAATATGTAAATTAAAAATGAATTATATACATTAGCGTGAATTTGTAAACACCTTTTAATTCGCCGCATTCTGTGTATATCAAATTTATATCAATTTTAATTAATCGACTTTTTGAACGCATCTCGTATGGGTTTTTGACACTTCGCATTTTTATAATGCCAGTTAGTCATGAAGTCATTGCTTACTAATTTTAATTAAGGATAAATCAATTTTGTTTCGCTTTACAACAAGAAATCCCTACTTCAGTTATCTATGTAATGAATTTTGGTCATTAAAAATCTCTTAAGCTTTGTTAAGAATTATCTTAAGTGAATTATTTTAGCTAAAGTAACATAATAAAGTGTATGTATAATTTGCTATGTAGATGTTTGAGAAAGATGACGTGTTAACATTTCTTGCTAACAATTGTTAAGAATGACATTATTTAAGCGTCATGCTGTAAACTTTTAGACTTCGGGAATACTTGGATATTTTATCACGATAATTCAGTCACACGAGTGACTTTTAAAAATCTAATTTTTTCATTGGCTAATTTCAATTTTCGTGAATCCCGTTTCCGTTTTTAGCGTCCTTTGGCCAGAACCAAGGGGGACTCGTTTCTGAACCGTAGCGCAGTAAACATAGCGGTTGGTTAAAGTATTAAAAAGAATACAAACTTCTGCATAGTTGTGCGTAGTGTTCTATATTTTAGATTCGATATTCCAGGATTTCTCGTTTTACACGGCTTTATTCTATGAACCATTAAAACACGCTTTCCCCCATTGTTCAATGCAGGAGTTCCAATAGTAAAGGCCTGCGATGGGGTCGAATTTAAGATGGAAGGTTTCCTTCGTATATGTATTAAAAACCGGCTCATGCGATTAAGGTGTGCGTAAGTTTTACTTTGTTATTTAATTGAAGTGACCGGTAAAATTACCGAAGTTCGAGAGATCGTATGTTTTTGACTGTATTTATCTAGAGAAAATTAGCTATTAACATTTAGGGAGTAATAATTTTTGTATCTATTTCATTTGCAAGCGCGGGCTCCTCCGTAATGGTTATATGATTACTGGATTTTTTAACTTACACTAACTGTGACATAATATTCTTTAATTCATTAAAATTGTTATTAAATACTTAGCATTTTATTTCCATGTGTTAGAATAGATTTACTTTAATTTCAGGTATCTCAAGGTAAGCAAATTTTAATTTTATGTACTTACAACATCTGGCATGGTGTGATTCAGTGACATACCGTTCAACAATACCATTATTAAGTAATATTTTCCGATTTGTGCCTGTATCAATTCCATATTATTGTTATTCATCGCTGTTTTACCGTTTCTAGCTTTCTTGGCTAAGCTAGTGGCGCCCACTTTTCCCCATCTCGATGATTTTCGTGTACTACAACCCCATTTCCAGGCAATTGTCACCGAATAACCTTAGTTATTGAGAACTTACTCCTCCCGCTAACTTGTCGGTATCTAAACTTCGCCTGGAAAGTGCGATTACAAGCCTCCCCAGGCTTAAAACTAATTTGAATTGTGACAAATTTTACAATTTTACACACATTAACGGAATATCTACAATTCCTGTTTGCGTACTTAAGACATCGTGTGTTAGATACAAATCTCTAAATTGAAATAGGATTTCAAAGTTTGGCAAACATATGTTTAAAGGTTAAAACCGTATAACGGCTCGAAAGGTGCCCTACGCCCCTGAGGTTGTCACAGTTGGTAATTCCCCTGAATTAGCTGGTTTACACCAGCCACCACAGTGGAGGTTGGGGAGGTCCTACATTTGCGATGAATTCAATCAGACTAACACTCAGGTATCCAGAAATTCGGCAAATAGTTGTAAATAAGGGCGCCACTTTGTTTTCAACAATAACGGAAAGATAATAGTCAAAAGTTCTGTTGCTATAGAGGCCGGTAAAGCAAAGAAAACGATCTCCAAACCTTTAGATCGAGGATTGTATTAATACGTACTCACTGAAAGGTAATCTTTCATGCACGCCGCTGGGCTCCCATTTGATCAGGTAAAATTTAGACAAACCATCGTACTAGGTTATTCACATAAAAATAACTAATACCTGAAAGAAAGATCTACATATAAAAAATAAGATATGTACTTAAAATTCGAATGTAATTATAACAAAATAATGTGAGTTACAAATAACAATTTACATGTCTCCTCGGAAGGGAGTAATGGAAACAACAATTTTCTATACCTAAATCACGGGACCCTTGTGTTTCTATTAATTAATCTAGTTTAAAATAAACAAACGATATCGGCCCTAATGGCTTCAGTAATATAAACAATTAAAAATTTAAAACGTTAGTCGTTTTATTTATGATGTTAACGAACTCATCTTAAATTTATACGTGATTGACTAATTCGTACCAGCAAAGTTTACTTAACGAGAGGTGTAGATCGGTGGAATTTAAATAACGGATAAATCACTTACTTGATGCTCTGAAGATCGTTAGGTTCCCGAAGGAATCGAAAATAACAAACGTGCTGCCTAGGATATTTTTCTTATCGGACTTAAACCCTTTGGTTCCGAATAGATTGGAAATTGAATTTGACCCTTTTATTACGAATTCGCTCTGGGCGGATATAAACCAAATTTCTACCAACTTGATCCTCTATTACATCATTCGGATAACTTTTCAATTGTATTCTTTGAATGTCGCCTGGACACGCGCTATGGAAACGGAACTTAACTCTGCAGCTCTCAGATCTCTACTACTCGTAAACGAACTATTTCTCCTTGAATTTGAAGGGGGAAGACGAGAGTGGTTAACGTTTATTTTAAGACTCGCAAGCCTTCTCACGGGAATTTCTGAATTAATATTTTTAAGAAAAATGCTCCTATGTTTTCTGAAACGCAACCTTTTAATATTTTAATAATTGTTGTTAAAATGGAATTATATAATTTACAAATTTACAATCGTGATTTTGGGATAAAACTGATATTGGTAATTCACCAGTTAGATTTTATTATTACTACGTGAATGTATGTACCGGGTGTTTCCAAATGAATGACCAATGTTGTAAGAATTTCAGACGCGCTTACAACCGCCGCTGCTAAAAGGAATTTTTAAACACTTCTTAGTATAGAAAAATAATCAATTCATTAGCGAGTGCGAGATCGAACAGATCACTGTTTCATTTTGTTTATGATTATGACTCTACTGGTGTAATTACGTTTCCTAGGTGAGGCAGTTACCTCAAAGAGATTTGATTGTTAAATAGCCGTTACTTCCCAGGCGATTGACGAAGTTCCTCCCAATTCGATGGGGTACCTTTAATATCAACCTCTTTGAAACCACACAACGGAGTTTAGGGTAGCATTATCTTTGTTTGTTTATCTAAAACTTGGCGTAAAAGCTTCCATTTTCAATTGTACTTAAAATGCGACGCTTAGAATAAATTAAATTTGGCAAAAACCAAAGTTTTCGTTAAAATGTTCTTCGAAGCTACTTACCTTAGATAAAATTTATTTAATTGTTTTTATACGTCGTTGTATGTGAGAAAACACATGGTATAATATTAATAAGTCCTCCTTCGCAACAGCCTATGAAACAATTGCTTAATTATAACCCAATCTTGATATGATAAGTTTTGCATGAATGTAAACAATATTTGGACAATTGACATATTTAGTTACTTGTTTATTAAATCTTTGATTCTTTAATTTTCAAATTTCAAATTTTAAGCCGTACGGTTACTAATAAAGCACACTCTTGCCCAACTGACGCCAAACATCGATTTTGGCTAATAAATTTTTGAGTTATTGACTGTCAGTGATTTAATTTAAATGATGCAGCTTCGATACTGCCAGTGGAGTTCGCGAATTATGTAAAGTTAAAAGAACCTCGACACTTGCTGCGTTTTAGCGTTTCGGGCCCTATTCAGGTTATGAAAAATTTAAGAAACACGCCCTTTGCTTTTGCGTACATTTTATTTTAACAGCAGCGTTCTCTATATTTAAATTAATAAATTAGTTTTCAAAACAGTACTTTTAGAAATATTGAACACCAGGTAAATCGTTTAGAATTAACTTAAACTTAAGTTTTTACTCAAAAATATTTAAAAACGTGGACACTTCTACGTTTGTCGAAAATATCTCACCTTATTGTCTAGAAAAGCGTAAAAATCTCTTATTTAGTTTGTATCAATTCTTTAAGGGAAAAAATAGAATTTATTGTAACAGCGCAAAATTTGTATTTACATTTATTTTAATGAAGTGAATTATACAGAGTGTCCGCGATATAAGTGCATTACTTTAACAGCAAACACATCTTAATATGTGCGACAAAGAACACTTACAAATTATGTGTCGAAATTGCACAGTTTTCGGAATATTTGCTTAAAGTTTCCAGCCCGTCCCTATTTTTTGACTAGGTCTACTTGTATTGAACAAGAAATGGCTGGTCAACTATACATGTTTAACCAGTTATCGAAGTCGCGCGAACGGTTTTAGCATGATCATTAATGAATATTCCCAGATGTTATTATAAAAACCTGCTAATTACCGTTTAAAACAAAAAATTTTTATTTTTTTCCCTAAAAGTTCTAGTGTGTTCATCTTTAAAATAAAAACGAAGTTTTTTACTTAATATATATCATTTTTAATACTCATACAATTGTATTATTGAATACGGACATATTTTTTAAATACTTTTCACTTTTGCAAAGCCGCTTTAACAAGACGTTAATTTTTTTTGGTAAATACCTTCATATTATTAAGATTTGCACTTAACTGAAATTTTGTAAACATAGTTATAAATCTGAATGGTAAATGAACTTCATTAAAATTTTGCGTAATTTATATGCAGTAAAAACTGTGTTCATAAACACTCAGTTACAAAACAAAGTAGCGCACTACAATTTTACCACCCTTTTTAGCCATTCTTTTTGAATAAAGTTTAGGATTAACGTAAATCGCATTGTAATGGGTGTGACATATTGTGTCACTTTTTTGTGTCATAAGTATTGAAATTAATAACTTGAAAAAGGTTTGATTTCAACTTCAGTATTCTTCTTCAGTTTTAATCAAATTTCTTAGATACTGGGAAACCATATTTATTGAAACTTTTACAAAAAGTGCGTTTTATTGATCGTTCGAAGTGAACTAAAGTTAGTTATATCTGAAAATGCAAATAACTGCCGAAGAGATGGCTTTAGTGGATGATGGCCGAAGCGTCCGATATTCTGATCGGGCTATTGGAAAACCTGAGGCAACAGTTCGTAGGGCAGTTCATCGTTACCATGCGACCCGAAGGTCCTGGTTTAGGTCGCTTTAGAGCAGCATCTGCCAGAGACGATCGATTTTTAATACTCCAAAGCCTCGTCACCGAACAGCTGTAGAACTAGCTCAAAGGCTAAGAGCTGTTCGTGATGCAACTGTATGTGCTTAGACAGCGAGACAAAGGTTGGAGGCGTATGGTTTGAATGAAAGAAGACTCAATCGAGTACTATGACTCACAAGACAGCACAAACAAAATAGAGCAGAGTTTGGTGCAATTCATCAGAAATGGGGAGAAAACGATTGGAGATGCGTCCTCTTCTCTGATGAATCCTGGTTTTGTCTGAGATCACCAGATGGACGTCATAGAGCATGGTGGAGGCGAGGGGAAAAATTTAGTCTAGCCACTGTTGTTGAACAAAAGAAGTTTTGGGGAGGCTCTGTGATGGTTTGGGCTGGAACTTCGTTGGAGGGCAAAACGGAGCTTTATATTCTTCAAGAACGGTCTTTAAATGCGAATGGTTTTTAGCACTTTTTATTGGACCAAATTTCTTGGTTATGCAACATAACGCAAGACCAAATAAGCCAAGGTGTGTCAGTCGGTACCTTGAAGAAGTAGGAAATGAGTGTTTAGAATGGCCTTCAATGAGTGCGGACAACAATCCCATTGAACATGTCTGGGAGGAATTAGAAAGACGTGTAAAAGCCCGTCCTGCAGTCTCACAGACGCTACAAGAGCTAAGACAAGCACTCTTCTCCGATGAATCCCGATTTTATTTACGATTATCAGATGGACGGCATAGAATATGGAGAAGGCGAGGGGAAAGATTTACTCCAGCCACTGTCGTTGAACAAGAAAAGTTTTGGGGAGGCTCTGTGGTGGTTTGGGCTGGAATTTCGTTAGAGGCAAAAACGGAGATTTTCCTTCTTCAACAGTCTTTAAACGCGAATGGTTACATCAGAGACATTCTTCAGGATTATGTTGTTCCTTTTGAACCTTTTATTGGACCAAATTTCTTGATTAGGCAAGATAACGTAAGACCAAATAAAGCAAGGTGTGTCAGTCGGTACCTTGAAGAAGTGGGAAATGAGTGTTTATAATGGCCTTCAATGAATGCGGACAACAATCCCATTGAACATAACTGGCAGGAATTAGGAAGAGGTGTAAAAGCCCGTCCTGTAGTCCCAGATACGCTACAAGATCTAAGACAAGCACTCTTCTCCGATGAATCCCAATTTTGCTTACGATCATCAGATGGACGGCATAGAATATGGAGAAGGCGAGGGGAAAGATTTACTCCAG
>JAHWXV010253195.1:0-10121 GCA_024586415.1 Phrixothrix hirtus | reverse complement strand
AATAGGCAAAAATATTTAATTCATGAAAGATAATCAAAACTGTAAACCGAATTAAAGAATTACTTTCACAAGAATTCTAATCTTTTATACAACTAACCAAGAATTACTTTCACAAGAATTCTAATCTTTTATACAACTAACCAAATTTATAAAAAAATCCTTAACTTATTACTTAAATACAAATTTCTTTATCGTAACCACTAATAATATTAATTACTAACAAATTCAATTTTACATTACTGAAACACAATTTTACGTATTACTGTTATAAATGAAATTTTATATAATTTACAACGTGTGAAATCAAATAAATAGCCAAAAATATGTTTGTAAATATAAAAAGAAATATGCGCTGT
The DNA here is from genome assembly GCA_024586415.1 of Phrixothrix hirtus. NCBI lineage: Eukaryota > Metazoa > Arthropoda > Insecta > Coleoptera > Phengodidae > Phrixothrix > Phrixothrix hirtus. Next base: position 9,765 of record JAHWXV010253195.1, on the reverse strand, counting down.
ATATGACATAAAGTAAAACAAAAAAAGTCGTCACTGACTTTATGCAACAAGATATTATGCGACTGCTATCATATAAGCGGGACTCCGATTCAGTAAAGCTGGGGTCGGAACTCTTGGCAAACGCAAAGACAACTTCTAGGAAGTCCCTGGGTTACATAAATATGCCAAATGGATTCGGAACCCGGCTGATGATCAACTAGTGAAACTACTGCCTTCTGATCTTCTTACAGATGTACCATAAACATCAATCGCCAACAAAAATTAATTACAGTAGAACGAAATCTAAGCCGATGCAGGCCGCATCCTAGAGACTCTAAAGAGCTTTCATTCCGTCGTGATTCTCGATAAAAGATGTCCTACTTTGCGGGAACCATCATTTTCAAAACAATACAACCAAAGAGGCGACGATCGAGACAAAATATGTCCCGTATTCAAAACACCCGTACGCAACACAGGTGTCAAAATTCACCAACATAACAACTTAATGCGCTTGTCATACATATAACAATGCCCGAGACGATACGCGGTCAACTACGATTCGTGCCACTCAACAATTAAGGGTGCCGCGACAAAAGGTGCGAATGAAGTCAGCAGTGGTCAAACAAATTAAAAATTAAATTCGTTTAATAGAATTATTTAACTAAGATAACTATACGAACTTTATATCGGATTAAAAACGATATAAGATGCTTTAAAAATTAGATGTCAAAAAAATATGAACAATAAATTTTAAATTGTTACAATCTACATTAGTATATAAACATTTTGTGAAAAATGTTATTGGAGATTATATAGGAAATAAAGAAGGTCCAGATTTAAATATAGAATTTAAAACTGTAAAAATATTCTGAGTATACATTTATTTTACTTAATATCTGTAAACATGCTTCAATGTGCATCATTAATAATCACTAGCGAAGAAGATATATAATATTATTCATTTTTTGATTGTCGTTTCTTAAAGTTGAGCCAAATACCCCCTTTTGCTTTCAGTAAGAAATAATGCGGGTCTATTTGCAAAGGTATGGTTGTTGCTTTGTTCAAGGATATTTCGAAATTAGCAATTACATTAGCAAGTGCTATTTTGACTTGTGCTATTCCGAACCTTTGACCTAAGATAATGAATCATTAAATTGTTTCATTACAGTGGCATATATTTTTACCTATGCAAACTCGGGGACCATCTCCAAGTGATAAAAATGTACAGTTTGCCCTGGATGCTTTATTTTTCTCCAAAAATCTATCGGGATCAAATTTTTGAGGATCTGGGTAGTGCTTTGGGTCACGTTGAATAGCCAACACTGGTATAAATATTGGAGTTCCAGCGTCTATAATAACATCTCGTCCTTCAGTTGTACCAAATGGTGATGGTAGTTTAAATCTTTTAGTACATATTTTTGCAAGGGCTCCAGCAGGGGGATATTTTCGAAGACTTTCTGAAATTTTTAGTTATATTATGCTTGTATACATATTATTAAATTAATTTTACCATATATTACATTTTCGAGGTATTCAATTTCCATTAATGAATCAAAGGTAGGATTCCCATTATGTTTGGAAAAGGTATCATCAAGTATGTTCCTTAACTTTAATTGAACATCTAAATTAGCTGCTAATTCAAAAAGCGCATAGCTTAATACGAAAGAGCTTGTCTCGACGCCATCTACATAAAATCCAGCTGCGTGAGCTAAAATATCATTGTCGCCAAATCCTGGTTCTTTTAGCTTACGTTCATTCATTAAATCCAAAAAATCACCTCTCACTATATTGTTTTGTTTTCTATATTTTGTAGTTTCCTTAATAATGTTTCTGAAATAATTTTCTGCTTCAACAGTTGTAAATCTAAAAGCTACCATATGAAGTATTCACTTATTAAACATTTGTAACTTACCTTATCTTAAAAATATTTGCTAACGAGGGAATAATTAATATAATCAAATTTTGTATTGCTGAAAGTATATCCGATTTAAACAAAGTTTTTCCCACCTTTAGAAAATCAGAGTTTTCATCTATAAAGCATTGACCCTCTAGTCCAAAAACACAACTGGCGACTATATCGGTTGTATATTTAGTAGCTAACTCCTTGGCTTCAATGCCCTTTATTCTTTTATTCTCAGTTGTTTGTTCTAAATACAGAACAAGGTTTTTGGCCACTTTATGCATTAAAGGATACATTGACTTTATCTAAAATAGCATTAATAATTTAATTACATTGATTAGAAAATGATACATTTTTAAGGTTTTTATTGCATGTTTTCATTTATATCGCTGGTACTAGCGCAGAATTTCTGCCTCCTCATTCACAACAACAGTAATTGAGAAGAATTGCTAGCATGTTTCACATTTTAGATGATTAACTTCATCAAAGCTAAGCAAGTAGAAATAAAATCATCACGAAAACAGACCCTTGGAGGAAAGTTTTTAATGCTTCTCTCATTCATGAAGGTTTTTAAGGGCGCAATGCTGATGTTTTAAAGCACAGTATTAGTAACTCCAAGTTTAAACAAAAAAAACTGATTCATTTTGGATAAAAAAATTACTGTTGAAATATATACAATTATTTATAACACAAGCCTGCATTGAAAATGAAATTGAAAATGAATGCATATTATTAGCTCACTTTTTCTGATGATTCTAGTTTTTTCACAATTTACATGTACTATCTATTAGTAAGTATGTATATGGATAATGTAGATAATTATGTGATGCCAAGATATATTTTCAATTTTTTTTAGACTGTTCTAATTAAGGTTAATGTGCACACTTGAGTACTGAATTAACCAATCAGAAAATTAGAAAGTTAGTGGAAGTCACCCTGGCGACGTAACAAACTTCATTACATTTTACTTGTGATTATGTTAGCAGACATTGTAGGCGTATTGTAATTCTCAGATTCTTGGGTTTTCAGAGAGTTGTCAGTGTATGTATCTATTGTAATTGTAGTTGTATTGTCTTATAATGTCTCCACGCAAGTATGTAAACAATGCCAACGTATTTTGTTACATTTGTGGAAATCATGTTGTTTTTAAGAAAAGAACTGATATAATAGGTTTTGTAAAGAAAGCTTACTATATTTATTTTAAAGTGAAACTTTAAATCAGGATGAAGTGTGGGCTCCAAAGAAAGTTTGCTGCTGTTGCGTTGAGAGGTTAAGGTTATGGACAAAATGGAAGAAAATATGCATGCCTTTTGCAATTCCTATGGTGTGAAGTGAGCGTAAAGACCATTTTAATGATTATTACCTTGGTTTAGCTAATTTTCAGGGGTACAATTCAAAAAATAAGAAAAAAATTATATATCTAAGTATTCCTTCATCCATTAATCCAGTTCCCTATGGGGAAGACTTGCTTGTCCCTTTTTTCCCAATTGTTTTAAAGGACATTGCAGATGATAATGTTGGAAGTAATGAAAGCTCAGAAGGCGATAATGACGATATCTACAAGCCTAAATACGATCTTACTCAACAATGATTCTCTCAGAGTGAACTTAATGATCTAGTACAAGATCTAAATTTGACTTTGGAATCTGCAGAACTACTTGATTCCTGACTTAACAGTAAAAATCTTCTGGCGCAAGGAACACAGTTTTCATGGCATAGATCTAAAGATCTAAATTTGCTTTAGAATCTGCAGAACTACTTGATTCCTGACTTAAAAGTAAAGATCTTCTGGCGCAAGGAACACAGTTTTCATGGCATAGACACAGAGAAAGAACTAATTCCTTTATTCTCCAAGAACGATTCCTTGGTTTACTGTAAAGATATAAACAATTAATGTACTTCTATGGAATTCAACATGATCCTATTCAGTGAAGATTTTTTATTGACTCTTTTAAGAGGAACCCCAAAAGGTCCATTCCTGCGGCCCACACAGTTCAAATGATAGAAACATTCAAGGACGTGAAGGTACTGTTAACAAGTATTCAGTATGACGTTCACAAATTGTCAATCTGTAGTGACTTCAAGTTATAGGAATGTTATTTGGACAACGAGCTGAGTATATGAAAATGCATTGCTTTGTATATGGTTTGACCAGAGTGCAGACACTTTATGCCTTGGACCTAAAACATCTTGTATGAACCACTTGTAGACCCCAGAAAGTCTTTCTTCCACCACTCCACATCAAATTTGATTTTATGAAATAGCTCTACCTCAAAATGGACTCTGCTGTAAGTACCTTTCAATGAAATTTCCATTGATTAAACAAGAAAAATTGAAAGCTGGCATTTTTGTTGGGCCTCAAACCCATAAGTTAATGAAAACGTCGATTTTGAGAATACGATGAATGAGAAAGGAAAGGATATATGAAAACTTTTTAAGAAATAGCAAAGATTCAAATTACAAGAAAATGTTGAAAGAATATTGCAAAATTTTTAAACTTGGGTTGTAACATGAGCATAAAAGTTCATTTCCTACATTCTCGTATCGACTATTTTCCGAAAAATCTGGAGCATTACAGGTGATGGAGAAGAGATACCAGAGGAGGTGGAATGAAAACTTGATGGCCGATTATTGTTGGATGTTAAAGCGAGATACTGAAGTCAAAGAAGAGGAAGTTCGAAAATTAATCGTAGAATGTATACACTGGAGCACAAGACGATAAAGTAATTTTAAGAGCATTTCAAGAATTTTTACGAGTATTGTAAGTATAACTGTAAAAAATGGTCTCTGTATTTTAATACTAGTGCTATTTAAACATAAAAATCTTTAAAACATAACTTCTTATTTTATATAATAACCTGCCGTGATAGATAAAATGGAAGTCATTTCCAAAATTAGTGTTAAAAACTGATTCACGAAGATCGATTTTCCAACAATCTCACAAAAATTTTAAAGTGCAGGCTTGTGTAATTAATTCATAAATATTAGCAATATTCCTCAATATGTACAAAATTAGTCCGAGCTATTATGCAAAAATGAGTTCGTGGGTACTTCAAATGAACTTTCGTAAATAAAAATTCATTTTAATGGCTTAATTATATCAATTAATTTTCTTAAAAAACTAGATTTACGAAGTCCTGTTTTGTGCAATTTTCGCATACATATAGGATAACTTGTAGGCGTTTTAGTTTGATTCTACATATACCCTCAGGGATTCAAAAGTTATTTATATAACCAGCTAAGTTTGCTTCGGAGTTAGATATACTGTTAAAATGTCGTTTTAAATTATAAATCATAGTTTTCGTCCCCAATTCACGGAAAATCAAACAAAAATCAGTAGTATATAATGTGTAAATTATTTATTCCAGTAATTGTTTTATTCAGGAAATAAATTAACATTGTGTATACAGTGTGTCCACCTTTTGAAGTGTTTCAGGATATTTCAGCTATTGATAGAAATAGAAAGTAGCGGTTGTCGCTAACATCTACTTTTTAAAAAATTTACGTTGTTTAAAATCAAATTTTGATATCTCTTTTTGTTTCTGAGATACACGGCGAAATTGAAAAACGTCTACTTTATTCTGTAAAAAATTGGAAAGATGAACATTCGTTCTTATACAATTTTTTTTAGGTAGAATCTGGTGGAGTAACCAAACATGTTTTATTATCTGCCAATTTTAGAAGTAAAGCAAACCTATACTTTTTAAATGAAACTCTCAGTATTTTTCAATACTTTAAATTAGCTTAAATTGAACTTTTCGGAATACTTGGTATGTATTAAAAACATTTGGACTGAATTTTCGACTTTTTATAAATTAACTTTTTTTTTAATTTAGGAGGCCTAGCGAAATCTTCTTAAAACAACTTTGTGTATCTTTACTTAATTGAATTTGATGTTTGATTTTTTAAAATCAAACAGTGCACGCGGTAGTTTATTAATTACCAAAAAATCAAAGAACCAAATTAAAAAAGTGTTCGAAATGGTCGCCACTCTCCCCATAGATACAATTCGCACCTTGTAATTACTCTACATAGAGCATTTAAAATAATAACAATTTCCTGAAATCCCCTTCAGTAACAATGTGCAATTATACAATTGTCTGGTGCCGGTTGTTATTATACTTTTCAAATAACTCCTTAAAAGAAAATCTAATACTGAAAGATCAGGTGACCTGGGTGGCCAGTTTCGAATTTGTTAGTGCCAATCCAATGATCTTAGAAATTATTCTCTATATAACGCTTTACAATTGTGTAATTGTGAGCAAGTGTTCCATCTTCTTGAAAATATATTGCATTTAAATGTGTCAAAGGCACATCTTCCACTGATTCTGGCAACATTTACTCTAAAATGTGTAAATAGCTTTCTCCTGCTAGATTTTCTTAATGAATATACTATTCTAAAATGACATCATTCAAACGTTAGCTAGTGTATGTGACTGATTAAAGCAGATATTGGGCGAAACACTGTCAGATTTTGTTGGCGTTCCGCGCATTATGAACAAAACCTTTTCTACCTTTTTAAATTTGCTGCCGTATGTCTTCGGCAACGGCGTGTTGACAGGAAAACAAGAATAAATAGTTAATAAATAGAGAGAGTTTCCCGTCGGTGTGTGTTTAGGGACTTGTGTAGTGTAGTATATTGGAAGACCCCACCCTGAGAGATGGAATAGTATATCTCTGGGGATAAACATGCTCGTTTCCACTCCGTAACTGTTTTATTTGAACGTGTTATGTTCTTTCGCAGGTGCAGGAACCCATAAAGCCATCACGACGGACGATTTTGGGTAATTCGACGACCCAAACTAAGGTATCTCTTTCATATTGTGTTCTTATGTTTTTTTTTGTCGGCCTGTGAAAGGCGTAAGAAAAAGGTCACCGCAGATCGGAGAGAAGCCCTATCTAAGCCACGTCCCAGCTCCAACCCCCTTGTTGAGGTCAGTTTAAACTTTGCCATGCGAGGGGAGATCGCTATTACAATTCTTTTAAATATATGTAATACACCCTAGTTATAGTGTTCAGTAGTTTTGTGTAGCCCCCCCCCCCCGTACCTGTGGAATAAGGCCAAATTCAAGGGGACGAAGAAGTTATTCTGTAACCGTTTTGTAACCTGTTGTTGGTGTGTATGTCAAATAAGCCATTTTATTTATCAATAGATAGGTTTTTTTTATTTAACTAGATATTTATTCTTGACAGTAGAATAAGTTAATCGATAACACCTTACATTTCAGAGGATATGTACTAATTAAGGTCCCCTTAGAGCACAATCAGAATTAATATTAACATTTGGGGCCTTAACAAAAGGCAATCCCGGGACAAATTTACAAAGGGCCAGGGAACTGCTTCTATCTATTCCGAGAATGGTTCCATACCTTGTGCGGCCATATGGAATAGTGGCGCCCCCTTTCTCAATTTATATCCTATTTCCTTTAAAGCGCGGACAGTGTTGGTGAAATTCTTCTGGAACCTCCCCTCCTCCAACGAGTTAGCGGCCGTCAGTACTACTGTTGGGCGTAACGCCAAACGCGCCCATGACATAATTATTCTAAATTGCCCAAAATGGGTAAAACAAGAGAACTGTTGAGAGAAGAGAAGCAGAGTAAAACAGTTTGAGTGAAATTGCAAAAAATATAAATCAAAGAAATTCGACAATCCAATATGTAACCAATAAATACAAAAAATTGAGATTAGTACATAAGTTAGAACGTACAGGTCATCCAAAGGTCTTGAGTTCTAAACGTGAGCGTAACATTATAGAGCAAATTAATTCATTTACTAGTGCATAGTTATTAGCAAATAACATTGCAATAACACTGGAAAAAAGGTGGGAGCTGAAACTGTGAAAATAGTCATCAAAAGAGGCGAATAACGGCTAAAAGAGGGACGAAAAAAACATTTATTAGTGAAGTAAACGGGGAAATACGTTTAAAATGTACAGGAGAAAATGAACAAAATAATATTTTCGGATAGTACTAATGAGAAAAACATGGTATGGAGATAATAAAAGATGAAATTCAGTAAAAAAAACTCACTACAAAGAGTAAAACACAGACAAGGCAATGTTCTTTTATGGAGGGTTTGGTCAATAATGCGAAAGGCAGCAGCACTTCATTGATGGCATAATGAATGCCCATGGTTATCTAAAAATATTGCAATGTAATTTGTTTCAAAGTGCTTGGATGGTAGGGATTAAGGAGGATTTTTGTTTTCAACAAGACAACAATCCCAAGCACACAGCTTGGATTGTAAAGAATTGGATGCTATATAATGAACGACATGAAGTCGGAACTCCTACCAAATATAAATTCTATTGACAATTTATGGGCCTACCTTGATAGAAAAGTTCGACACCATAAAATTCCAAATAAAAGCGATTTGAAGGAACACTTGAAAAGGAAGTGGCATAATATAATAGTCGAGATCAAATAAGCTTGCGTATGACTCATTCTTCAATAGTGTGTTAGTTAATAACTATCGAATTCGACTTTCGTTTACTTGAATATAATTTCAGGCTGTGTTGATGTTTATTTATACTTTGTTGCCTTGCATTTGTGTTTTAATGATTATATCTACGTTTTATTGTATATTAGATCTATCTAAACAAAAGGTGTTCATTTAAAGTATAGTTAATTGTATATTAATATTGTTCATTATTTAGAAAATTTGTTATAGATTTGTAAAGTTACTGTAGAATAAACCTTTACAGTAGCAGCAATTAGGTTTGAACCTCTCGCATTAACCATAAATTTTCTTTATCTGCATCAGGAAGTTAATATATAGGCGTAAGATAAGATGGCCAGTATAAAAAATTAGAATATATCAGTCATAGAAACATTAAACAACTGATATTTCAAATTAGTTGTGTTTATATGTACGCTAGCCCCGTTATAACCAGATCTAAGATATGCATCGATTATTTTGTAGTCTATTGTATGATTGTAATATCTTACATTACTTGTAGCAGTTATGATGACAAATTTCACTAATAGTTCTTAAAGCACATGTAATTAAATTAGAATGCTGCACCTTTAATTTCATATTAAATTTTATTTTTGAATAGATTATATAACTTAAAATTTCTATTAGAATTCGTAAAGGAATTATATAAAATAAGAACTCCCCTAGTAGCGCAAATATCGGAACCATATAGAAACAATATATAATTGACATCGTTCGTCGAGCTAGAAACCTTATGTTGGTAATCTATGTGGTTACAATATGGAAACTATATTGTCTATACAGGATTGTTTGGGTGACATGGTTTTTGTGTCAAACCTATGTTGTATAATAACACTGATTGCAGTATCGATATTACTATACAGTATCTATAAAATTTTCCAATATGATTACAATTGTCGGCAATACTGTATAGTATCTACATTGATCCAATCCAGCATAAACAACTAGACTGATTGCTCATAAAATGGTAAAAATGTCAAATAAAATTCTGAAAAACGCAATATTGCCATTATTTTTAAACATATATTTTCACATGTACGAATTATAATTATATACTCTTTCTTCATAAATTTACCTAATGTATTCAATTAAATTACACATGTCACATGCGCTTTTGGCTTTACGCCACAGCGACAGCACCGATGGCCGTTAACTCGTTGGAGGAGGGTGGGTTCCCAATAAAGTACACCAGTACCGTCCAGCGCGTTAAAAGGAAGTCGAGAAATTGGAAAAGACGGGGCGCCGCTACTCCAGAAGACCCCTCAAAGTATGGGACTGTTCTAGGAATAGGTAGAGCAGTACACTGACCTTTTGTTAACTTATTCTGGGGTTCCTTTTTGTCAAGACCCCAAGGGTTAGTATAAATTTTGATCGCGCTTTTTAGTTAGTACATATCCTCTGAAAATTAAAATATTCTTAATTAGCTTATA
>JAHWXV010253081.1:0-13492 GCA_024586415.1 Phrixothrix hirtus | reverse complement strand
ATAAAACTTAAAGGTGAATATTTTGAAAAACAATAAAACAGTTTGTTCCTAAAAATTTGTTTTCTTTCCTAGTTTTTGTAACTACTTAAAAGGCAACCCTTGTATTAGGTAAAAGAAACTATGTGTAAATTGGCAAATAGTCAGCACTGGAGGAAATATCCGAATTTAAATAAGAAAATTACACATAGAGCCCTACTAATAATAATAATAATAACTTAAACATCATTGTTAAAGCTAATATCCATAAAACAAAAGAACCATCTTATTTAGTTAATGGTAGCTCAAATAACCAACAGATAACAACATATTAGCTAGAAATCCGACATCCTATACTCCTAGCAATTCCTGTTCATAGCCATCCATAAGTATAAATGATGAAACCGATCTTTCTAATAAAATACAACATAAACATAACGTGACAATACTTATAACAAACCAGAAAAATGTGTGAGTAAATCTGGTAGAACAATTAAGAAACCTTCTAGTCTTAAGGATTTTGTATGTGACCAGTACACTTTAAATAGGTATATTCTGTAATTGTATTTGTATACTTAGTATCACTGTAAAAAGGGAGAAATGTAGTGTATTTAAGTGACATCCCGAGACAAACACAATGACCTTCATGCAAAATGTGCTAGTGTATGTAACTATGTGTATGATTTGTTTGAATACACCATTTATAGTAATTAATTGCCTTATATTGTATATTTATAAATCATTCGGACATATTTATCCATATCAATAACAACCTACTGAGAGGGGGAATGTCGTAAATGATAATATACTTCAATTTATATGTGAATTCTGAAATGTTTTGAAAAGTTGCCAGGCAGTAAATTTGTTTGCCACATTACAGAAGGTCAAAAATCAAGTATGCAAATCATACTTCATTGTTCCAAATCAGTCAAGGAAATGAATCAATTTGAATATATTCAAAAAATAAATCAAAACTAATAGTAATTATTATTTAATAGTTCATTCAGCCACTTACTTCAACTTAACAGTTATAATAGCAGTTGTAAAAAAAATTATACAGTTTTTCCTATCACAACAAAAATTGCTATATCTTTGACAAATTTAATTACGAGCGGTACAAATAAGTAAAGAACTATAGCAATTAAATACTGATTACCTATTTATAATAAATACATACAACTACAAAGCAAAACTTATTGATTATAATTAATTTTACAATAGTGACACTATATACAATATAAATACGACTCTCAAGTTGTATCTAACATAATATCTTTTGTTACACATTTAAAGTACAATACATTATTAAATGGTAAAATATGCAGTCGTTTCATTATTTTCAATTGCTAACACTAAACAAGGCACTTATCTTAACAATGGCTAAAAGATCTTGAGCAACATAAAAATTATTTTGAGCAAACTAGAAATAAAATTTGCCTTTATTTAAATTAAATTGTAGGTATAACCATTAATCAATATCACAATAATCGTCAATTTCTATTTTATATAAAAAGTTGCGCTGTGAACTACTATTTTTGAATTGGAACTGCGAACATTTTTGATTACAAATATAAACATATCATCACTATCAGTTGCATAAAATAACTATGCCTGAAATAATAATTATTTAGACATCACGAAAGGAAAATGTATTTTTCCCAAGGTTAAATAAAATAATTTCTGAGCGAACGTCACAAGTGAAGAAACTATTTTAACCAAGGGAAAAAATAATTTTTTCTTAGTATGTATAACTTATTTTATTCCCTTAATAGTAGCATTAGGTTTGTTTGTTAGTCTGCTCGAAGTAACTTAGAGCAAGATTCTTACTTTAGTCATAATTACTGTTAATAGTTAAAACTGCAACAATAAATTACTCAAAGTTGTTTCAAGCAGACAAATAAATATCCCTAAATTACTTGAATTCCAATTGTCTGGTATAATAGTTATCAAAGAAATAATGACATATCATTCCTCAGCGAGCATCGCGAGCAAGGGTATAACAGATGTGGGTAAAATTATTTTACTACAGCGATGCATAAACATATTTTTATGCCAACAGAATTGATCTGTAACTTGTCAATGTTATTTTAATGACCGAGAGTAAAATATAATTTTGTAATCCTGCTGGTATAAAAAAACATTTTAGATACTGTTAAGGATACATTAAAATTGCAATGAATCTGATTATGGAATCAATTAATTATTAGCTACAATGTATAATTTAAAATTCAATAAATACCTTAAGTAATGTAAATACAGGAACAAATATAAAATTATTTTGAAAAAAATTACGTTTTAAGGAACATCAAATTTTAATTTAAAAAGGTAGCACTTGACGTTCATTTCGTTTCAATTAAAAGCACCTATAACAGAAAAGCGAATATGATCATCTTCGATCTTCTATCTTTTTACCCGCAGAAAAATATCCTAAATTCTTCAATGCAGTTGATACTCTATTTATTAAAGGCTGTTTAAATTTCCAAATTGTGGTATCCATAACACTATTTTTCTTAAAATCTTCACAACTCTTCTTTAATGTCCTAACACAATCAGCTCTGTAATGATGCAATTGTGCATCTCCAGTATCAATGGGATAAGATGTACAACCACTTGCTAAACAAGCAAGAGGATAATGGTTATGAAGAATCAAAACTTTCTCAGTATTATGAAAACACTTAACATATTGTCCAGGTTTTGTAAAATTCTTTGCTCTATATACATGTTGCAGCATATGCATATACTTGGGAATTTCTTTAAACCACCCGTGATTGTGCAACAAATCATCAAGAAAATATACGTTTCTAACATTGTAAGAGGCCCTTTCTTCTTTATGAATCTTCATAGCTTTTGGTAAGACTTTATCCATAAGTTCCCTCCAAGTGGTTCCATCTATAGGCATGATAACTTCATCAATATCTAACAAAATTATGTACCTGTACTCATACATGTGTTTGTAAAAGCAATCATTATATGGTATAACCTCGTTTTGTCGCTTATTGTTAGTTTTCTTAGTAAGATACAAATGTTGAAAAGACGGGCCGTTTGGTTGGCCCCCGGCCAAATTAATTGGTGTAACATGAACTTTGCCTTCTTTCTCGTAATAATTTAACACTTTACTGATATTTGGATGCACCTGAAGCTCGTAGAAGAAGATCTTATCAGCACCAAGAAGATTTAACAAAGATATCCATTCCACAAGTCTCACAGAAAGGTCTTCATGCAAAAAATCGAGACCTTTAACACATACTGCAAAGTCTTTCTTTTCCTTTGGTTTGTTATAGATGACTCGTAAATTATTTGTTGAATTATCACAAGCTTTTTCCACTAAAGAAATCGATTCAGGCACCATACGTTTATATCCAATTGGTATCACGCATGCTGTGAGGTAAGGTTGATAGATGCCTTGTTTATAATTGCCCCACTTTTTATACCAAATGTATTTATACTCAAAGCTGCGGGCAAGTACCGGTTCTTTTTTTCCTGCGAACCAAAACTGACAATACGTTACGACCGTAGGTTCAATTCGATCAATCATTCCTAAAATTCGAACGGTTGGCCCTAATTTATTATTTTGTCGGTTGTCCAGGTAAGCGCCGAATAACTGAAAAGTGCCGTTACTGGTGCGAAGCGTTTGCCAATAAATGTTATTAAATTCAAGATCAAACATACTTGGAAAGCGGGCACATGTGTTATTAAATCCCATTGGTTTATTTTTGTTTTTATTCCAGTAAGCGATAGGTAAGCTGGGCATGCGCTTTTGAATGTCTGCAACCAACATATCTTCTGATAAACTAGGACTTTTATCGATAAAAGGCTCTTCGTCCATGGACTCTGTCGTGGAGGTAGAATCAACGTGTCTTGTTAGGGGATCTAGGCGTTTTTGTAGAAGAAGTCTACTGTTAAGATGTGGCACCTGAACTTCTAATGGAATGCTTCGTAATTGTATTATTGCAAAAATAACCAACACCCAGAGAAGAAAAAGGCCAAAAATCCTAGTGATGAAACGACCTCCACCTGGACTTTTTCCTCCTGAACAGCAGTTCATTTTCAAACGTGGGTGCACCTGAAACAAACAATTATTAATTAATAACTAGTATAACACGTGCAGGAAAATTATTAAATACCATTCGTATCGTGACAAATATACGTTGCACAAGTCGGGCACAAATTGAACTATATCAACATACAGATAAAGTTATTTATGTTAATAAATTACTTGTAACAAACTTTATGATATAAATAGAGCACGCACTACATTGAAATCGAAATTTTTTTGAACTTAAGGTCGTTTGCCGTGGTGTTAAATTTTAGATAAAAATTGTTTCCAAATGTCAGAAAACATCAAGCTAATTATTTAACATTTATGACTGTTATAATGTTAACCGTAATCTTACAATCTTATACAAAATTTATTATCGTGTCAAACTGGCCTTAAGATATAATTATCTCGTCATTTACTAACAAATTGAAGAGATTTGTGACAACAGAAAAATTGCGTGCATGTTTTAATAATACTAAAGTTACAGATTTTAAGAGATAGCTCTGGGCGATTAATGTAATGATGGATAGGATGAAAAAGGACGTGCTCTGGTAACCAATAGGGAGAACTCAACGAGAACGACAACATTCTTGCATGCCAGAACGCTGACCTGGTCAGTGATCCTTGATATCTGTATGACCACAATAAATAATTGATATCCAATTGAACTTTCATTAGAACATAGATTAGTCGTGATAGCAAGTTCTAATATTTTCAACTTTCTTTTAACGAAACAAATAGATGTAACGCATAAAATTTTCATTAATAATCATTACTTAGACATTAAAACATTTTTCTTCAAACAGTCATAGTCAGCGTCTGTTACACGACACAACAATAACCTTTCTATTTAACTTGCATTTTATTTTTGACCTGCTAGTTTTTGCAGACCAACTCGTCTAAAGGCCATCAACCTCCTTATGCATATCAGACCCGGTTAAAAAGACAAGGTCAGTCTCTAATCACATTACATAAGATTCTAAATGTTTTCTTAAAGGGCATTGACAAAGTTTCCATAGATTTGCCAATACTAAAAGCATCGAATATGACTAAACCGCATTCTTTTCACCCACCTTCTTGCGGACGCGCACTACATTGATTATAATATTAGTATTGGGGCAACTTACTATTTTATTTATCACAACAAATGCCACAAAGAAACAAATGGACTTGGAAAGGCTCCTCGAGTTTCCGATATATGATTGTTTATTAATTTTTTTAAGTACCTAGAAAAAAGGTTAGTCTTTGTACTTAATTTTGTTATGAGAATCTTGCACTCACGAAGGATAGATTTCTTAAACGTTCCTTCGCGGAAGTTGCTTTGTAACAATTTTTTTAAGGAGTAAACTAGATCACTTTTGGTTAACAAACTTTATATAAAAAGACTGTTTTTTACCAATAATAAGATTTTTAAAACAAAAAATCTGTTGTGGGACAACACACGACATTCTCTTACGCACATATGTAGATATGAAATAAGTATCCACAAATGATTAAATTATTATTTACGTTTATTTTGGTAACGATAATTGTGACGGACACGCATATCCCTGCATAACTCCAAAGACTGTCCCTGATAACTCGCTTCAACGCATTTTTTAAGAAAAGCATGTCAGGCATAAGAACCAGCAAGTTTCAAAACAATTGTTATAAACGTTTTCGAGAAAATCGCAAAAAACTTCAAAATCGTAAGAATAAAGTGGCACTTCCGGTCATTACATTTTAACTAAATTCTTAAGATCCCAAGTACAAACGATAAAAAACTTAATTATAAAACTTAAAAAAGGTCGTAATAGCCGATTTCAAGAAAATCTCGAAAAACCAAAAAATAACAAGAGTAAAGTGGTACTTCCGTTCATTAAATTTTAACTAACTTATAGAAGTTATACCGAAGTTATAAAACTTAAATATAAAATTTTAAAAAAATTGTTTGAGCCGATTTCGAGAAAATCTCGAAAAATTAAAAAATGACAAGAGTAAAATGGCACTTACGGTCATTAAATTTTAACTAAATTCTTGACATCTCGTGCAGAAGATAAAAAACAAATATAAAATTTAAAAAAAAAATCGTAGAGCCGAATTCCAGAAAATTTCGAAAAATCAAAAAATGACAAGAGTAAAGTGGCACTTCCGCTTATTAGATTGTAACTAAATTGTTGATGTCTCATATACAGAAAGTATAAAGCGTAAATATAAAATTTTAAACAAATCGCTGGATGCGATTTCGATAACATCTCGGAAAACCGAAAAATGCCAAGATAAAGTGGCACTTCCGGTTATTAGATTTTAACTAAATTGTTGACGTCTCATATGAAGAAGGTATAAAACAAATATAAACTTTTAAACAAATCGCTGGATGCGATTTCGATAAAATCTCGGAAAACCAAAAAATGCCAAGATAAAGTGGCACTTCCGGTTATTAGATTTTAACTAAATTGTTGATGTCTCCATATATAGAAGGTATAAAACAAATATAAACTTTTAAAAAAATTGTTTGAGCCGATTCCAAGAAAATCTAGAAAAATTAAAAAATGACAAAAGAGTAAAATAGCACTTTCGATCATTAAATTTTAACTAAATTCTTGACATCTCATGTGCAGAAGATAGAAACTTTAAATATAAAATTTAAAAAAATCGTTAGAGCCGATTTCGAGAAAATTTTAAAAAATCAAAAAATGACAAAATAAAATGGCGTTTCCGGTAATTAGATTTTAACTAAATTGTTCATGTCTTATATACAGAAGGTATAAAACTTAAATATAAAATTTTAAAAAAATCGTTAGAGCCGATTTCGAGAAAATTTCGAAAAATCAAAAATTGACAAGACTAAAGTGGCACTTCCGGTTATTAGATTTTAACTAAATTGTTGATGTCTCATATACAGAAAGTATAAAAGCATAAATATAAAATTTTAAACAATCGCTGGATTTCGATAAAATCTCGGAAAACCAAAAAATGACAAGATAAACTGGCACTTCCGGTTATTAGATTTTAACTAAACTTAAATATAAAGTTTTAAACAAATCGCTGGATGCGATTTCGATAAAATCTCGGAAAACCAAAAAATGACAAGATAAAGTGGCACTTCCGATTATTAGATTTTAACTAAATTGTTGATGTCTCATATATAGAAGGTATAAAACTTAAATATAAAATTTTAAAAAAATTGTTTGAGCCGATTTCAAAAAAATCTCGAAAAATTAAAAAATGATAAGAGTAAAATGGCACTTTCGATCATTAAATGTTAACTAAATTCTTGACATCTCATGGGCAGAAGATAAAAACTTTAAATATAAAATTTAAAAAAAATCGTTAGAACCGATTTCGAGGAAATTTTAAAAAATCAAAAAATTACAAGAGTAAAATGGCGCTTCCGGTAATTAGATTATAACTCAATTGTTGATGTCTCATATACAGAAGGTATAAAACTTAAATATAAAATTTTAAAAAAATCGTTAGAGCTGTTTTCGAGAAAATTTAGAAAAATCAAAAAATGACAAGACTAAAGTGGCACTTCCGCTTATTAGATTTTAACTAAATTGTTGATGTCTCATATACAGAAAGTATAAAGCGTAAATATAAAATTTTAAACAAATCGCTGGAGTCGATTTCGATAAAATCTCGGAAAACCAAAAAATGACAAAAGTAAAGTGGCACTTGCGGTTATTAGATTTTAACTAAATTGTTGATGTCTCATATACAGCAGGTATAAAACTTAAATATAAAATTTTAAAAACATTGTTTGGGCCGATTTCGAGAAAATCTCGAAAAATTTAAAAATGACAAGCGTAAAATGGCACTTTCGGTCATTAAATTTTAACTAAATTCTTGACATCTCATGTGCAGAAGACAAAAAAACTTAAATATAAAATTTTAAAAAAATCGTTAGAGCCGATTTCGAGAAAATTTCGAAAAATCAAAAAATGACAAGAGTAAAGCGGCACTTCCGGTAATTAGATTTAACTAAATTGTTAACGTTTCATATGCAGAAGGTATAAAACTTAAATATAAAATTTTAAACAAATCGCTTGAGCCGATTTCGATAACATCTCGGAAAACCAAAAAATGACAAGAGTAAAGTGGCACTTCCGGTAATTAGATTTTAACTAAATTGTTGATGTCTCATATACAGAAGGTATAAAACTTAAATATAAAATTTTAAAAACATTGTTTGAGCCGATTTCGAGAAAATCTCGAAAAATTAAAAAATGACAAGAGTAAAATGGCACTTTCGATCATTAAATGTTAACTAAATTCTTGACATCTCATGTGCAGAAGATAAAAACTTTAAATATAAAATTTAAAAAAAATCGTTAGAACCGTTTTCGAGGAAATTTAAAAAAATCAAAAAATTACAAGAGTAAAATGGCGCTTCCGGTAATTAGATTATAACTCAATTGTTGATGTCTCATATACAGAAGGTATAAAACTTAAAAAAAAATTTTAAAAAAATCGTTAAGAGCCTATTTCGAGAAAATTTCGAAAAAACAAAAAATGACAAGACTAAAGTGGCACTTACGCTTATTAGATTTTAACTGAATTGTTGATGTCTCATATACAGAAAGTATAAAGTGTAAATATAAAATTTTAAACAAATCGCTGGAGTCGATTTGGATAAAATCTCGGAAAACCAAAAAATGACAAGAGTAAAGTGGCGGTAATTAGATTTTAACTAAATTGTTGATGTCTCATATACAGAAGGTATAAAACTTAAATATAAAATTTTAAAAACATTGTTTGAGCCAATTTTGAGAAAATCTCAAAAAATTAAAAAATAACAAGAATAAAATGGCACTTTCGGTCACTAATTTTAACTAAATTCTTGACATCTCATGCGCAGAAGATAAAAAACTTAAATATAAAATTTTAAAAAAATCGTTAGAGCCGATTTCGAGAAAATTTCGAAAAATCAAAAAATGACGAGAGTAAAGCGGCACTTACGATAATTAGATTTTAACTATATTGTTAACGTCTCATATGAAGAAGGTATAAAATTTTAAACAAATCGCCGATTTCGATAACATCTCGGAAAACCAAAAAATGACAAAAGTAAAGTGGCACTTCCGGTCATTACATTTTAACTAAACTCTTGACATCTTATGTGCAGCAGATAAAAAACTTAAATATAAAATTTTAAAAAAATCGATTGAGCCAATTTCGAGAAAATCTCGAAAAACCAAAAAATGACAAGAGTAAAGTGGCACTTCAGGTTATTGGATTCTAATGAAATTATTGCAGTAGCGTGCGAGAATGGATCTAAACTTAAATATAAAATTTTGTTCATGTACGCTTTTTCGTGATATCTTGTTTACACGCTCGCACGTGCGCGCGCGCGCACCCTCATGCACATGCACATGCTGCACACGCACAGGCACACGCACACAAATGCACGGACGCACGAACGCACGCGCGCACTAACGCATGTTCGAACGCACGCACCACGCACGTACGCATGCACGTGCACACGCACACATAAGCGCGCGCGCACGTGCGCATGCACACACACATAGACTGACCAATTTTTAAGAACATGATTTTTTGAATCAGGAGATCCAAAAACGTGCATTTCAACTAAAATTTTGGACGAAAATAATACTATCTCTATATTATATTTCATATAGGTAAGAGAAAGTAAAAAGGAACACTGTAACAGTGTTTGCTAGACGACAAAAGATCTAAAAACGTACCCATTCAAAATATATATAAGATGAGCTAGTAATAATACTCGTATAAAGCTGGTAGGGAAAAAATTACTGATTTGCTTATGGCTATTTTTAAGTAGGGCAAACATCTACGAAATAAAATTACTTTGTCAAATTAATTTGCGAAAATTTAAGTATGTAAAATACAATTCCCAAAAACGTTTCCCCCTACCCAGTCTAATAATACGAAACCCGTCCGAGACACATTGCTCGTTCCACTGCGCGCGCATCCATCAGGAATAGGTGGGGAAAAAGACAAGATGTACCATTATAGTTGACATGCGTCATTTATTTGTACAGATGCTAAGTAAATATGGTGCTTCAGAGCAACACTCGGAAAGCTTCCTGGTGTCATTATTCTTCACGACAATGCGGGTCCATATTTGACGAGGACCGCGCAAGAGGCGTTAGCGAAGAAACTTTGGGGATTCTTGACCACAACCCTACAGCCCAGACTTATCATCTTGTCACTTCATTTGTCCGGGCTTCTCAAGAAATTTCTTTATAGGAAAACGCTTCCACAGCGATGATGCGGTACTAGAATGGATCAGGGAGCAACCGCGATCCTTCTTTTAGGACAATATCCAATGTATGATGAAGTAGTGGTATACATGCCTAAGACAAGGGTGTGTTTTTACTTCTTACATATTGCTATTTTATTTGTGTTTACTTTGTAATTTCATTGTATTAATACGAATAAACGAGCCCAAACGAGTTTGAAATGTAGCTTATTGTACATCAGTGGAACAATTCCAAACCCATAACAGACTGTACTTTTTCTAAACTTAATACAGAAAACGAAATGCCACAGTCTGTGATCATTCTAACGCAAGAATGAGAATTGTCTCGTACAACGTTACAGAATTATAGAAGTCTTACAATGTAAAGATCTACTCTATTGACTTCACCACACGTAAACCGCCGTGGTATGTGGTATAGTAAACATGGAAGAAAATGCAATGTCGTCCAGGTGCAAAATGATGAAGCGGATTTTTACAATTTAAAATATCTCTAAACGAGAAAAGTACCACTCTAAAGTAATCATAAAAAAAGAAAATATTCAAACTGTACTTTTATTACCAGGGTAGATCAAGTATAAACTGGAGATTTGCTTTTATCGCTTGATTGGTGACGTGAACATATGTTAGGTAGTGATGTCAAGGACTGATTCCACCAGCTAGGCTTGCCAAACCGAATTGGCCGTCAGCAGCATCATGTCTGAGGACGCTTCCGTTGATTAACGCATTATTATTAAATTTGTCACGAAAGGACATAAAACCTGCCGAAATTTTGCGCCGATAATATTGTTACCTGTGATGAGTCGTGGGTATATAATTGTACCCCATGAATCAAAGCAGGCAAGCATAGAGTGGTGACGACAATCTCGGAAATCAAAATTCGTCTTTCTGCAGAGAACGTCTTTGCAACTGTTTTTTGGGATTGCAGAGGAGTTCTTCCCATTTTCGTCACAAGCGACGTACAATCAATTAATACTCCTGTCAATTGCTTGATGAAGTGAAACTAACTATACGGCAAAATGGCGAAGCATGTCTTTGCGAAGTGCAAGTCTTCTTCATGACAATGCTCGTGAAAATGGGAAAACAATAGTCTCCAGTCCAGTCCAGTACCACATGTTTAGACCGCTCCAGGAAGTATTAGGCGGCCGCCATTTTGACAACGACCAAGGCATAGAATTGGTTATAAATACGACCAATTTCATTCTTCGATCACAAAATTACAAAACTTCCAATCCGGTGAAAAAAAAACGTAAACAAGAGCGGATATTATGTAGAAAATAAGATGTATTCGAAAATTTTTTACTATAATAAATATTTTAAACAAAAAGTCCGGTTTTTATTTGATCTACCCTCGTACAAGCATAAACTAAACGACCATAGTGCTGCGTTTGTAAGTGAAATATTGAAAATGTTCATTTCAAAATTAACATCTTATACTTTAAAAATTAAACTCAAAATAGCAATGCATAATTATTTATAATTTAATATTTACGGTTTATTTTTGGCAACAGGTGTATATCGCTGATGCGATTTATTTACAAATATCCGTTTGCTTTTATGTAAAAATCCGGAATTTTTTACGGAACTATGTATGTATTTTCTTATTAAATGTGTATTTCTTCCCAGTTTGGAAAGATACATTTTTTCCTGATATTTTTGCTTCCTTTTAATAATAAAATCTTCTACATTTAGTTTTTTCTAGAATCTTTTGTCAAATTCGCCATGAAAACCCAAAGATTAGTTTAAGTACCTCTAGGTACCTGTATATGACCGCATAAAAATATTTAAAAAGCTTAATGATATTTTAGGGATTATAATCAACCTTGAAGTAACTGTAGTATACAGACTGCCGATGAAATAAATGTAGGGTATTATGTTAATAGCAGACACATTTTATTATGCTACAAAAGGTCTAATACATTTTTTCTAAATTGTATAGCTTTTGAAATATGTGCAATTAAAATTACGCGTTTCGCGTCACTCGCATCTAAGTTCATTTATTTGAATTGCAAATTAACCTTACTATTGTAGTAGCAGTTCTCTGATGTGATGAATTTCTAAACTTTGCTTATTTCACAAGATTATTCGTATGGAAATTAATTTCTTGAATTTAGAGCGGACTTGATGTCCATTACATTCATAGTTGTAACAAATTAATAGTATTTTGTTCCTTCTCTAAACCAATTGTTGACGGTGACCTCATTACCGGGCCTTTAACTGGAATTAACTTAGTTACTGAATAACTGCACTGTAACTTTGCGATGCTTCATCGATTCCTGTTCATCAGGAAAGACGAATATTTTTGGCTGTTGGGTGTTTATATAACTTTTCCCCAGTTGGTTTATCCGCTTTCCTTTTGGAATTTAATCCCATGAATTTAAACTTGGTTGTCGGTTAGTTGCAGTTTACGGCTTCCTCATTAATTTACATAATTCGTGCCGATTTACGGAAACTTTGTATAAAATCTTAGCCTAGGGATGTCGTTAGCAGACTTGTTAAAACTTTCCTTGCAAATTTTAAATATACTTTCTATTGAAATGGTCGCGCATTACCTTGGACCTTTACATTTTTTTAGCAAATCTACAGTTTTCTATCATTTTAACAATCTGGTCTAAAATGCTATTATAACGATTTAATTTACATTAATAGTTAATTTACTTTATTTTTATATGTTCAATTTTATTTATTCTTAAATATGTTGGTGCGAATTAATATTTTTATTTTAATGCTGACATCAACATTGTAACTTGAGATTTTTCTCACAGTAGTAGATGCGGGATAGTACATATACCTTTCATGTGTTTAATTGTGCCCGAGTTCAATAATGACGCGAGTGTTGAATGATCAACAACGTAACGCCATCATAGACATGTTAGATACGATTGACGCGTATTACGAAACCGATAACCCGCTTCTGAAGGTATATTTCAAGAAATTCACATTGAAAATACTCCTAGACAAAGTAAAAACCATTATGCTAAAGGACATGGGTGACGCAGAGGACCTCGCCAGGCTAATGATTGAGGAAGATAACAGAGCACCGAATAAAATCATTACGTCGAACAATGCCGGTCCAATCCCTAAACTCATAAGTGCGATAAAAACAATTCCAGCTCCCGCAGCCTTCCGCAAAGCTGCAGAAATCGATGCCAAAAAGCTTGTAGCAACAGCAATTAAGTACTTTTCCGAGGATTAAAATATATATATATATATATATATATATATATATATATACAGACGCCTACAGACTGACAGCT
>JAHWXV010252986.1:0-10993 GCA_024586415.1 Phrixothrix hirtus | reverse complement strand
TTAAAATAAATTAGTGTACATAGTTACTCATAAATAAGTGTAGAATTAAGTGAATATAAATAAACATTGTAAAAACAATTAGCTAGTTTCGTTACAGTATATTTTTGTTTTGAAAGGCAAATGTCATATGTTTGTAGTAATAAACGACTTGATAAATTGCTATAATATTATGGTGATAGTGGGAATTAGAACATTGAACTGCTGTATTTATGAGATATCAGTAAAATGATTTCACGTCGATTTTTAATTTAGAATTTCGTGTTTACTTTGCTATATAAACTGCTAGTTTTCGTTAAGTTTTCATGTAAAAAACAATAATATAACGATTATTAGCGTATAGTGAAATAATTTGTTTTGCGTGATTCGTAACGATATAGCAGACATTCAAACGGTATTCAAGATTCAGTTCTCTCTTTAATGTGTTTCTCAAATTTCGAGAAATTGTTACATGCTAGTAATAGTGTATTAAGTAATTATAAAATGTTACTTTTGAGGCAATTTTGAAACTTGAGAAATTTAATTATTACAATGTTAAAAGTTATACTTTTAGCTAATGATTCAACAAGAAAATTTTTAAGATGTAAAATTATATCATTTAGGTTCTTGTTTATAATGTACATTAAAGAGGGCACTGTTCAGCTGGTTGCAAATAAATCCAGGATACTCAATTTTGTACTATTTAAATGTTATTCCAAAGCAACTAATTCTAATCTTAGTTACATAAAATTTGTTAATTACGTTTATTATTGAATTTTAAAATAATACACGCTATAATTAACTGGAAATACTAAAAACAAGTACTTTTGCTCAAAATTCAAGTTTTGCATTCAAGAATTATGCTAATTATATTTGAAATTAGTTGTACATAGAATTGACAAATAAATATAATTTCACAAATTACTCATGAAAGAAATAAATAGTTTATGCTGTCCTTACATTTTAACCATAATTTCTAAAATATCGTCGCTAAAATTTTTTAATGTCTTTATGCTCATCATGCCTCAAGAATAACCGGCTTGAAAAGATGTACCTTATTCTGTAACACTCTGTATTTAATAATGTAAAAATAATTATGGCAGTTTAGCAGAACCCGTAGTCCATTCTTGTGACTACCATTCAAAGTTTATAGTTTGTGCTCGTTGTAAAAAATTCATAAAATCTAGTCCTATAGGTCCCAAAATACCAGCTGATGGAAACTTTTGAATTTTTTGTGTGACAGAGACATCATTCTATGTCGCAAATTATTATTCTAGTGTAAAAAATGTACTTAGGTTTCACCACAAGTCACTATTCGCTCGCGAAAATTATCGCCTTCCAACTCAAAATGGTATAAATGATCCGCAGCCGCAGAAACATAAGTTTCTTGATCAAATTTTAACATTTTCGAGGCCCTCCTAGCGCAAACATTGCGAAATTTTGGATGGTCGTGAATAATTGAGTTCCTATACTTATACTCATGATAGAAGCAATATATCGTATCATTTTCCAAAATAAAGCTTTTAAGACGATGATAATTCGCTTCAGTAATGGAGCTTGGCCGAATGTGACTATGTGGTATATTTGAAACATCCCGGCGGCTTTGGAGAACTATTTATACTATAGATTAGAACCTGAAGGAGTATTTTCCCAGTACTGTGCATGCAGTCTTCGCAAAATTTTTGGCGAATTTACGTTGTCGTTTAGCAAAAAATTGACAATAATTCGTTATTCCATATACGATGTGACAGATTTGCATGACATTCGTATTATTGTTACTAGTGAGATTTGTCAAAACAAAAGCCTATCAGGTCTCATAGTAACGGTTGCTAGACGCCAATTGCAAATGAATTTTGTTGATAGCTAATATCGGCCTTAAACCATCCTCATATTAATATTGGAAATTTTTAAATACTAACAATTTATTATGCAATTATTGTTTATACAAATTTGGAACATTTTAACCTAGATTTTGTTTGTTGAATTCTTGAAATTGATATGAATTATAATTGGTAATAGTTAAAATTACCGTGTATATTTGATTAGGTTGACATATTACTTAATTTGTTTAATTATTTTAATATGCCGTAGTATTTGATGTTAATTATGCTATTGTATACTGATATAATGCCTAATTATGCTTTGTAGTTATCATTTATACAATTTGTTCATTTGAATAGATATGGAAGACAAAATTGTATTTACTTAACAAGATTTTTGGGTCTGAAAACAAAACGGATTTCACCCTCCTAGTGGTTAGATCTACTACTCTCGAGCAGTAGTCATTTATAGAAATAATACGATAAATATAGATCATACCAAATTTTCAAATGGGACGCTATACTTTCGGACAATACGCTCTGCTTTTCTAAACGTATCACTAGTCCGTCAAAAGTGTATTTAAGGCAAATCTTGCCTATGCTAGTACACTTTTATACTAAACAAATAAAAATAATAAACGATTTTTGGCAAATATTGCCTATGCTAGTACGCTTTTATACTAAACAAATAAAAATAATAAACGATTTTTGGTTATAAACGATATCTCTCAAACTACCCTCGAATTACTTCAAACTAATAGCGGTTAGATGTAACAATTCGTGTATCTTGAATTCTAATATCTTTAAACAACACACATATTTAGTTTTTACATAGTTACGTGCATTTGAACAATTGATGCATCAAAACATTTATTTAAAATAACCTATTTCTTTTCTAAATACAAATTCCATCACAGTTAAGTAATACATTAAACTATTAAGCGTTAAAATATGGATAGTTAGGAGGGTAGTTTAATAAATTAGGTAAAAATGAAACAATCAGTTGTTTTGCGGCGTAAAGACATTTTATTTTCAACAATGATATTCAAGATATATTGTAACGTTTTCTTTTTACCTATTGGTAATTTATCGAATTTCGATGTATTAAATTAAATTATTGGGTATTTCGTTGTGAAATCCATAAAATTTAATTATAAAATAAAATAACAAGCTAACATTTCAACTGAGTGCGCCCCTGTATTCCTTCGAATATATTTAGATAAGATGCTATGACGAGTGAAAACGAATTTTTAACGCCAGTTTTTAGGAGGTCGTTGATTGTGCACCTTGTCTAAAGCTCCGCACTATCAAGTGTTACACGTGTTATATTGGTTGTTAGTCAACTTCTTTTTTGGTTTTTATTGTGCCGTATTAATCGTTATTGTTACGGGTAAGATCATTTTAAATTTGTTTATATTATAATTAATTTCCATCATTAATTATAGCAACTAGTACCGGTTGAATGTAGTAAACATGATTGTTCCAAACTTGTAATCATTGAAGTTCTCGTATTGGAGAAGTTAATTAACAAATCGAATTAGCGGTATTGTAAATGGATAATTTTGTCAAGGCGTACTAAATGGTTGGTCGTTATCATATAAAACCACATCTGGCAACCTGCGACAATTGATGTTGTTCACGTCGCTTTATTGCATGGAATCGAGGTTAGTGCTGTCTTTGTTAGCTGCACTTGTTAATAAAAGATAGATCTTCAACTTGTTTTTACATTAACGGGAAAGCATGTTACCAATTGATGTCCCTTGCTTTTTGAAAATAACGTGCTAAAAAATTATTTACTTTCGGGAATGAAAATTTATTAATTCAATTATAATATATTGCACGCCATAAGAGGTATTTGTAATTTTAGAATTTCATTTTGAATGTACACTTTTAAATAATGCCTTCCGCTACCTTTTTAAAACAATAAATGTTTGGAGTAACATTTTTGAATTAAAATAAATTAGTTGTTTAAGTTTTGGTACGCACAATTTATGAAATATAATTTAATGCAAGGTTGTCTAGATTTTTAGTGAATTATATTTATATACATGATGTGACGGTACTAATTTCCTTTGCAAACGAATTTTTTACATGACGTTAATTCACTTACTGTTTTTTTCTTAAAAATTAATATTTGAGTGTTGTAATAAGAGATAAAGGTACAGAATTAATTTAAGCTATATTTTGTATCATTATAATTATTTTTTTAAATATTACATTTTCTTATGTTTAGCTACAATATATGATTGTTGAAATTTGCCACTTATAGCACATGTCAAGTTATAATGTTGGAATATCGTCAACACATATCAACTAAATTTCCATTCAATAACGTTTTTGATATTAAATGTTGTCTACCTTACGCTATTAGATTATTCATTGTAATTTTGATCACTATTTTGGTTTTGTAAAATTAGTTCTTGCTTTGATAAGCGTTAATGAAGAGGAGTAGATTGTGCTTTGCTTTAGACTATTCCAGGATATTCTATTTTTGGGAATATATCGGTTGGCCTAGATCCCATTAGCGCAAAAGCCAACTACCCAGTTTTTTATTTCGGTGTTCCGAAAGCGATAAAAATTTATAACCTAGTTTTTAGTAATCTTTGTTAACACACTATTTTGATTGATGTTTGTTATCTATTGCCGAATTCGTTCGCGGTAATAAACATACGTATTGTTGTACTTCAGTTGCATTTCATTTCTTGTTCCGAAAACCTAGCTTTTCTTTAGGTTAGATCAGTACCAGGATTCCGAAGCCGTCGTACGTGTAGTCGTGTGAGGCGTACGTACGAGATAGGAAGGTACAAACGACCGGCGCCCTTACAGGTACATGTTTTCTTTTCTTCCTATAGGTACCATCTGCGAGTTGTGGACAAGAGCCCAAACCAGCGTAGCAAAGCCGCCCACGCTCCTCTACGGTTAATTGTTACTAAGCTGAGCCGCGCCAACCTTAATTTTCTCTTGCAACACGAGTAATCAAAGGGTTGCTGGAAGATCATACGTGGAAGAGAAACGAATTGGCACCTAACGTGGTGCTCGAGATTTTGATTTAAATTTTGGCATTCTTATGATGAGTTGCTTGTTTTGGTTCAACCTGTTATGCTACTGAAGTGGAACGATTGGTTTCATTAATTTAATTTTGAATTTTCTTTGGGAATGTGAGGTTTGTAAACTTGTTTCGTTTCGAGATGGAATTTCGAATGGATATTCGCCGGTTGGCCCAAGATGAATTGGAGTACAAATTGCGAATTCGAGGTGTTACTGAAGTAATGACTGTAGAGGTTATGAGGAAAACTTTACGCTCTTTACGTAGACTAGATGTTGTTGCTACATTAGTTCAAACTTCTTATCCGTACACTTTTGGTCAGGATACCGCAGCCATTGAGACCAAAATTTCTACGATTCGTACTTTAATTGAACAGTTTCTAGGTACTCAAAGATCTGGCGATTTTCAGAAAATCATAGCGAAAATTGCACATGCCATTGGACGCGCGAATCACAATGTTGTTGAGACCATTGCTGAGAAACAATTACGTAAAACTTGGTTATCTCGATTGGTTGTTCTTTTGGCTGAGATACATACTAAGGCTTCAGGCACTGAGACTGAGGAAGTACAGGATATTGGAGACGATGTTTTAGTCGGTGATGAGTTAGGGTTGAATCCTTATAGGTCTGCTATTGAACACAGTTCTTCGCCTCGCGAACGTATATTGGAATTTAAGGGTTTTAAATCAGTACCAGTTCACAAACGGGGTCTTACTTTTTCAGGAAATACGCGAGAATTATCGGTTGGAGCATTTTCAGAACGCGTTGAGGAATTTTGCGTCTCAAGAAACGTTTCGAAATCAGCGTTGTTGACCTATGCTAGTGATTTGTTTGTTAGAGAGACTACGACTTGGTTTATGTCTATTTCGTAGAGGAATTGCTATTTGGGAATCATTGGTTGAGGAGCTTATTGCTGAGTTTCATGAGTACCACGAACAACTTTTGGAGAAAATTAAGCATCAAAATGAACGCATTGGAGTTTATCTAGCGTCGATATCTAATCTCTTCCATAGGCTTACTACACCTTTGCCAGTGATTGAACAGCTTCGTATTGTAAGGCAGTTTTCGCTACCATCAAAGACTGTTTCAGTGGGATAATATTTATCAAAGTTTACAAAATATGCATCTATTTCGATAATCATTTCTTCATTGGATAAACATTTCTTCTCAGCACGCCACGTTTTCATGTTCTGAAGAATGCGCTGGTGCCTTATCGTTGTGCAGCAACATATTATCTTTATGAAATATGGCCGATTTTTTTTTTGATTTTCTAATTCAACCGGTCCAACGGCGATGGTTAATACTTGGCTGTTATTATGGTACCTAAGTACCAGGCACCGCTTTTTCCTCCTTCATTGCATTTGAACCAGCTTCTACCTATTGATTTGATTGGCTTTTGGTTTTAAGCTATAGAAGGGGATCCAGTTGACAAGCTTAAAACTTCCACAATCTCACGTACCTTTACTCAACGATCTGACAACACGATATATGCACCTTTGTTATCATTTCTGGTATATGGGCATCTTTTGGCCTATCAGAGCGCACGACGAAAATTTATTAAAAATTTTAGTTTTATTTCTGTTATTGCTTTTTCTCGAAGAACGGAATGTTTAATCAGAACTCGAAAATCACTGTTTTACATTCTAGCGAGGCTAAAACAAGTTGTTTGTTTTAAATGACGGTCAAACAAAAAATCGGCAGATGTTCTTGAAAATAGGAATAGCACCATATGGAAAAATTCATTCTAATAAATAACATTGATTTTAACCTGCTGGCGGCATCTCTTGCATTTTAACCCTACAAGGATAGTCTCGTCATTTCGTTATACACGTAGATCCAGCTTTCTTGTTGATGTTATTCCTGAGGCATAAGGAGTTTTTTATGACGGCTCTTATGCAACTAAATGGTTTTAGAATGTTTGTTACAGTTCAAAAGCTTATGAAAACTAACAATAAACTGAAATTGTATCAGTCTTGAAATTGTTATTCCTAATAATTGGAACCGCTTTGTTTCAATAAGTAAACAAGTTTGTTTTTGCAAATAGGTAAGTACCGGACTCTTCGTGTCAAAAATCGACATCCTTCTAATCGTATAACGTGAATGAAACTCTTGTTCTGTTCAATAGAGCGGTATAGTACAAAGAGTAAGAAATTGAACACAAACTTATCATCCATATCGACAATTTTTTTAGTAGCGCTCGATATTTTGGAATAAAGCATTAACGATTCATCATTTAATACCACCCGTTTTCACAATGATAATTAATATCAGTCGTGCGTTCTTTATAAAATAATATAAACCTTTTACTCTTTACAAACAAATTGAGTTTAAAAAGTCGAAATTGCAACAGTGTATTTAAAAGAATTTATATTCATTAGTAGTTTACAAATAATTCGTCGCAATCCAGTAATTAAAATATGAGTTAAGAATCCGATGAAAATCACAGACAGCAATGAGTCTGTGAAACATTGTAATCCCTTTTGCTCTTCTATAAGCAAATGTAAAAATATTAAAGTTGATCTTGAGATCTCTAGTTCACAAGAATGCGATTTTATCCCGCTTAACCTAAGAAACGCAGTTATATAGCGAAAGCCTCGACAAGTGCAAATAGCATGCCCTGCTCTATTTCATAGAAATTAGACAATAACTTTCTCGGGAACCTGTAGGGCGAAATAGCGATCTCAAACGTATTTGAGGACTATCATCCGCCTTCCGCCTTTTCGTAATTTACTTGGAATAAGTACGTGATTTCACATGTCTAGGTTTTGGGATCTTTCATGAATCTTTTTGTTACGCATATGTAAGTCCATTTCAGCTTATTTTATTAATATCAAACATTGTAATTTAAATTTACCAGCTTGAGTCGCGTAATTTGATAGGCTATAAGCAAGCTAAGCAACTAAACACATTGTTATATCTGATTAGGTTCGAGTGTAATAAGTACTAATTGAATCTTAAAGACAATTTTACATCGCGAATTGCGATTATACTTAAGTCATGTTTATAAATCGTGGATCCATCGATTAGCATAGCATATTAAGAGACAAAGAAGTGATTCTTGAGTATTTCATACATATGTACTAACCAATTGCTTATTTATCTTCACTATATTGACTTTATCTATTTGTTTATTCATACAATTTACATTTAAGACCATTTTATTTATCTCTAGCTTCCAAGTATAATTCTAGTGTAAACTGAAGGATAAAGCAATTCGTGTACTGCCAGGTTAGCTGGGCTAACACGGAAAAACAACAATATAGATTGACCAAACCCCTTTACTGATTTTGAACATTGGTCTTCATTTTATTGTCTTGTAAACGAAATCTTGACATAATGAAGTGACGCCTGTACTGATCTTCGACCAAAATTACCATCGCCACCTGTTATCGGCGGGATAATATAGATCATCGATTCACCCCATCTCCCTTTGATAGCCCTGCCAAGGGGTGTAAGTTTCGAGTATAAGTGCGTAGCGTCGTTTTCTACCGTCAATTTTGATTAACGACACTAAGTGATAATATTGAGTACTAGGACGTCTTTTGCTTAATAATTTTCTAATGAGGCATGCCACCTACCAAACTCAATTTTAAACGTTTTAAAAGGAATTCAGAATATTCGGGTGAAGAATTTTAATTTAACCTTGAATAGTTGATAGCGTCAACTAAGCCTGTAAACTATCCAATCCTGTAAGCTCTAACCGACTTCCATATATCGAGAATTTCTAGGCTATGGTTATGATCAGATCTTTGTTTACTTCAGTGATCTAATAATTTCTACTGTACGAGTATATAAGCGTTTGCCGTAAACGTACTTTGTAACATTCTGGTTATACGAGTATTACACAAAGATTAATTAGCAACATTACGTCTACAGATATAGTTGTACTCAACACATAAAATGTTCTAAAGTTTATATATCCTTAAGAATTATGTTTATTTCTTTATTTTATTTCTAAATTGTAGATAAATATCCACTAAGGATAAATGAAGGTTCTGTTAGGTAGAACATAAATAACTTATTGATTGATAATAAAATACAGGTGAACCTTAACATACGATCATAAATATACCTTCAAATGCATTTGTAAAATAGACGTTTATAGGTGTAGTCATTAATTCTAAACTACTTAAAACTTTTAGTTGATTAACTTTACTGTTGTATAATATCCCATTCCTTGGCGCTCACACTTTTTATTAAATAATATCAAGAAAATTTGTTTGTCAATAAAATTTACTCTAAACTATTGAACAACAAAGTTGATTTAATTTACTCCAAATTTCATTGTAAGTAAAATGTTTCAGGTTACTTTAAAAGTATATGGCATGTTTATTTTATCGTAGAAAAGCGAGAGTTACTACCAGTTTAGAAATTTAAATTTTTAACTTTATCTCAATGTATTGAACCAATACATAATCCATAATTGTATCGCATAACCTTTTGCATTAAATGAACGGGCAGAAGAATAACACAGGTATTAAACCGTTATCCTGACTGAGAGGCAACGTAGTTGTAATCATCTAAAAATGTTTGAAATACATTTTCTAATTTGAATTGACTATCAGTAATATCATATGAATAAACTATTTTAATTTTGCAACTGAACTAAATGGAAGAGATACACAAAAACAAAATGTTCCATGTGTATTAATAAGTAAAAACTTGTTATTAAAACTAAATATGCGGTATACAGGGTGATTTTAAAACCCACCGACAAATTTGCATCATTCGCGCGGGGAGAGTTCTAAATCAAGAGACATAGATTCTTTTTCAAAACTACCTGTCGTTTCGAAGAAAAACGCTTTTAAAATAAAACTGCAGAATTATTTGAAAGCCATTGCAATACCGAACAACTGTACGTGTCGTTTTAGTTAAATAAACTATAAATACCTGGCACAGTTTTGTTACATCATTCTAGAACAGTAAAATAAATAAATCGGTTATATTAATTTCATTTACAGCTTTGCATTCACTTACAAACGGTGTATGCTAAATTTTCAGGATTTTTGTATTTTCTCACACGCTTTTAAATAATAGTGTCGAGATTTTTAATGACCGGAATGTATAATTTTTATATTTTCATGTTTATTAATTTTTAATTAGATTTAGTTTTGTTGAACATCGAATTTAAATCCTTGTGATGGAAAAATTAGTTTACGTAGTGCCTAATAATAACCTAAAACAATTAACATAACGAACAATTCGCGATTCTTCCGAAATACTCCTCCTAATGCGGCACCATTACGTTGTGGAGCACGATTGTGTATTACCGGTGGAGGGGAGCATTTTGAACAGCTCTAAAAAATGTGTATCAGTTCTTATTGTATTGATTTTATTTCAAATTGCAAGTTGAGAAAGGCTAGGGAAAATATTATCTGATTTTGAAATTATACATTGCTTAGATTTTGTGATAACAAGACCTACATTCACGCAATAATAGAACAATGTTTTATAACAATAAAAAATCCTTTAGAATTTTTTTACGAATTCTAAAAATTTAGATATGGTCTTTAGTATAATTGAATGTAATTGGAGTTGTTTTTAAACGAATTTGGGCTCATATTTAATAAATAATAAATGCATTTTCTATAATTGAATGTGTTTAAATATTCAATTTTTGCCTCCATAAAATACGAACGAATAAAATTGTATTTCATTGATATAGGTTAGTTTTATATAAATAGATAAATACAGCTGCAACAATTTGATATTATTGAACATGTTATGTGCTCTGCAATCCGTGGTTGAAATTAAAATTTTGTCTAGGTTTATTCATTTGTGCACACATTTTTCGGCAGTTCTCAAACAGTGGAGATTTTCAATTTTTTCCATAAAAGTCTTCCATTTTACGGGATTTTCCTGATAATGGACGAGGTTAGGCCTCTACAGTACCAAGTTCAAGTTTGTCGGTGGATTTTAAAATCACCCTGTATAGTAAACTTTCTAGCATATAATGTACTCTAATTACGCTAAAGCATTAAAAATGGTTAAACTTTATGAACAATTGATATTATAAGGTTTCCTTGAATATTCCCATTTATTATAATATACAAGCCCTAACAACTATTTATTGGGACAAAATAAAATACTTATATAAGTCAGGTATTTGGCAGTTTATTTATTTTTCTAATATTTTTTTAAAGTAAATACTA